>PVJS01005062.1:0-24048 GCA_004027185.1 Glis glis
GTGTGTGTGTGTGTGTGTGTGTGTGTGTGTGTGTGTGTGTGTGTGTTTTCCTCCCCTCCTTGAAGCCTTCTCCATCTCTCTCAGCCTCTCCTTTGCCTGTCTTGCTATCTTTGGTACACATTTAATAAAATAATGTATAATTGGAGTTGCCTGTTAATTGGCCCATCTTCCCCATTAGATTGTGCTTTATTCTCCTTTGAAACCAAATTCCTGGCGCATCACGTGGCATGACATTTTCTGAACGAATGTATTAAACTCAAGCTTCCTGAAGGCTTAGAGCGGCATGCTGGTGGGCCACACGGATTGGAAGTGTTCAGTAAGAGACTGATCCTCTTGTCCCCTTGTTTCTGTAAGTGTGAGGAATGTGCCGTGGGGTGGGGAGCACTGCTTGGCCTGGGTCGGCTGAAGGCAGCTGACTCCATCTCCCTATCCATCCCAGCAGGCAGCTCCTGAGAGCCCTGCTGCCACTGTGGATGAGGGGCTGCGGAGCTGTCCTGTGTGTCTAAGGGACACAGAGCGAGCTCAAGGCATGGCCTTCAGGGGCTGGAGGGTGGTGAGCCCAGGGGGCCTCCTGAGGGCTCCCCTCTCCGTGCTGATTCCGAACTTCTGTTCCCATGTGCAGAGGATACTTCTGTTATCTGCTGTGGTGTCCTATCAAGGGATCGAAACCAGCCACACAGTGACTGCTCTAAATGCATGTTCTGTGCAGCGCACCTCCAGCCGTGCTATATTTGGAAATACTCGACATTGAAAAAGTATGAGAGCTGGGCGTGGTGGTGCACGCTTGTAATCCCAGTACTTGGGAGGCTGAGACCGGAGGATCCGGGTTTGTGGCCAGCCTCAGTTACTTAGTGAGGCCTCCGCAACTTAGTGAGACCCTGTTTCAAAATAAAGAATAAAAAAATAGGGCTGGGGGTGTAGCTTGGAGGTAGAATGCCCTTGGGTTCAATCCTCAGTTCCGCAAAAAGAAAAGTATGAGGATATGAAATCCTTTTTCATTAATATGAGAATTTTTCAACATTATCTTTTTTTGGTGAAAGAGAAGGAAGAACTAGTGAATTATTTACATATAACTCCAACTATTGCAAAATTCTTAATGACTTTGAAAAAGATTTTACATTTTTTTTTGTGGTACTGGGGATTGAAACCAGGGGCACTTGATCACTGAACTACACCCCCAGCTCTATTTATTTATTTTGGTAGTGGGAATTGAAACCAGGGGCATTCTACCTCTGAGTTACACCTCAGCCCTTTTTATTTTTATTTTTTATTTTGGAACAGGGTCTTACTAAGTTGCCTAGGCTGGCCTTGAACCTTCAATTCTCCTATCTCAGCCTCCCAAGTACTGGGATTACAGACTTGCGCCACCATGCCCAGTTATGTTTTACATGTTTTATCACCCACTTCTTAGAGCAGTTTTCTTTAACAGTGACCATTAGTCATTTTAAAAATCAGTACTAAGTAAGGGGCTTGATCAGGAGGTGGTTAGCCATTTTTCAAGCTCATAATGTAATGTAAACGTTGTGTACACAGAAGCAAGCTGTGTTTGAGAATTTTCACATAAAACCAGTATTTAAGGACTTTTCTATTATTATGTATTTTCTTATGTATAATGTACTTATTACTATTATTTTCTTTTGCATCAAGCCCTATTCTAGATGTTTCCAAATCTCCTTTGCTTTACCCTGATGTTGCATTCAAGTATTAGCACTTTATACATGTGCCATGATGTGAGGAAGGCCGTCAGTACTGCATTGAGCTACTTCTTCCAGGAACACCCCACGCTGTTATCAAACATTGACCTTCCAGTTCACACTCACACACCTTTATAATTACTCCCACTATATCTTTTGGCTGGTTTGTTTCCTCTTCCCTCTAACACCTCATCCCGACCTGCATTAGGTCAGGAGTTCTGTGAGCACAGGGACCTTATCTGTTATTTTCTGAATGTCAGAAGTGTCAGATAGCTCTGGGCTCCCTGACCCTGTCTCTCTTTGTCTGAGGATGTTCTCTGACCCCAAATTCCTTTTAGTTAGTCTCTGTAAACAGGTCCTAGACCACTTCATTCCTAGGACACCAAGGTTAATGTTTCCCTCTACTGCCTCCAGTCCCCAAACCTGTTATATCAGTCAGAATCCTTGACTGCCTGGATGATGAAGGAGAAGAATAATTAACAAAACAGGGAGTAGCTCACAGAGCCTTGGGGAGGGCTGGAGACCGCGCCAGAGGCTAAGCTGCCAGGAGTAACTCCGAAACACAAGCTGGGCCGTTGAGGAAGCCCCTGGAGCTGCCTTCAGGCCCAGATGCTACTTCAAGGCCAGCGACTTGCCATTGCAGCCTTCTTTGCTGCTGCCTGAGAGAGCCACACGCTTCTGCTTGCCTCTTGTGGGTACCAGCTACTCAGTCAGGCCCAGGAGCATTTGATTGGTGGAAGCAGGTCACAGAGGGAGGAGGTCCCTCTCCTCACCATCCTTCTAAAGTGAGACAATTCCCCAGGCATGGAAAGAGGGTCACATGCTGAGTGGCCACAATGGGTGTTAAGTGTCCACGGCCCTGGTCCTCTGGAGGATGACCTCGGCCTCACCCCGTCTGGGTGCTGCTGAAGGCACCTGGATCAAGCTGATGGCCTCATGGCTGAGTGCAGCCAGGGAGAGTGTCCTGTCCATTTGGAAGTGTTGTCACCAGTTATGGATGTTGTCAGAAATCAAGGGTGGGTCTGGGAGCGGTGACATGGTAACCCCAGTGCTTGGGAGGCTGAGACAGGAGGATCACAGGTTTGAGGTTAGCTTATTTCAAAATAAAAAATAAAATAGGGCTGGAGGTGTAGCTTGGAGGTAGAATGCCCCTGGGTTCAGCACCTGGTACAGGAAAAAAATATATATATCAAGGGTGGGGAGGGCAAGGAAGAAAGAAGATTCATGGAGAATATTTCAAGGCAGATCAGGCTCAATACTTTAGGAGCCCTCAGCCTAGGCTGGCATTTTTGAACCTCACTGGGAGTCAATTAGAACATGGGGTTTAATAGTTTAACAGAATTTTGTGCAGCACTTTGGAGTTTTTGACACTTTAACTATGTCATTCAGTACTTGAGTCATTCATTAAATAAATCAACATTCATTGAGCTACTTAGGGGGTGATGGGAGCTGGGCCCTCTTCCCCTGTGTTCAGATTTGCTAACAGCTTAGAAATAAATGAAGAAATAGGAAAGATAGTTGCAATTCTTTGCAAAAAGGTTTATAATGGTAGTGGCATAAAGAAGGGAGTAATGCAATGTATTTTGGTTAACAAAACCCAAGGAGCAATTTCTTTTCCTTTTTTAAACTTTTTAAAAGATTTTTATTGGTGCAACGTAATTATCCATCATAGTGAGACTCAAAGTGATACATTCATATAGGTGCACAACATCTCTTAGTGTTTCCCTCTACAGCCGATCCCACTCCCCCACTCCAAGGAGAAACTTCTTGATTTGAGTCTGGCAGGGTGAATAGGAGTTTGCCAGGTGGACATGTTGACTAAGATGTGTGTGGGGAATTTCTGCAGAATCGCTTGCAGAGAGGCACAGAGATATAAGAAGCCTGTGTAGGCATGGGGAGTTGGCGGGAAATGAACTTAGGAGAGGAGGCAGAGGTGGGCTGCAGAGGAACACACTTGTTGCCCATGGGTGAAGACTCCTCGGTGCCACAGCAATGTCTATGAGGGAGGAGAACTGCTTGAAGATCAGAGGGCTGGGAGGGAAGACTGGGTTCCCACCACTTCCTCCCCGCCGATGTTACTGATGTAATGGGTTCGCGGCTCCTCACTGCGGGGTGAAGCTCCTGAGGCTCTTGTGGAGAGGACACGGAGGTGGACTGGGGGCCAGGGAGCGTCACCTGCAGTAGTATGTCCTTTCCCAGCAGCCTCATGCTGCTCTCTCATTGGGGAGGACTCCAGGGAAGCGGAGTGGCCTGAGGGGAGATGCGCGGGAGGCGGCCTCAGCACTGGAGGTCAGTGCTTCCTGTTCACAAGCCCTGCCTCTGATCCCCAGCTGGCTTCAGCTCAGGGTCTTGCCTCTCAGGCCAGTGGGCCTCCTGGAACCCCTGACCAGCTCCCCCTGAAAGGCATCCAGAGCATGAGACTCCAGCGTGTTTCTGGGAGACACGTCACAGGATCTCCTGGCAAAAAGTTTTTCCTGATGGCTAACCCTAGTCCTTGAATGGTCTACCCATCTTCCCTTTGTGCTGGTATCTGGGGAAGGAGGGAGTCTAGAACCCTCAGATACTCCTCCTTCTGAAGGCGGAGAGCAGAACAAATGTGCCACTGAGCAGACTAATTCAGACACAGGGGAAGAAAAGCAACTGGAGGCCAGGTAAACTTCTCCACGGGCTCTGAGTGGGCCACTTAGTTGGGTGTCAAGTTCATAGTCATCTGTCTTCATGTCTGACATGGTCCTCTGGTTACTGGTGTAGCCATGGCAACCACTTTGCCCAGGGATGCAGAGCGACCTAGAGGATGCTCTATGTTCTTCCCCAAAGGTATTCTTCCCCATCGCTTCCATTCTACCTTGTCTTCATAACCCATGCTCTGACGGCGAGTCTGGAGTATGGAATAGGAGATAAGATATAGATTTATCTCTGTTTTAGTTCCAGCACTTTCTACCAGGAGGCCTTATTTCTTTGAGGTGCTGCATGGTTTCTGTTGGGCTGGGGTTCAAGTCCAGCACCTGAAGGCTAGGAGGAGGAGCATTCAGTGAACCCTTCAGGGTCAGGGGACTTGCCTCCTCACCATGTGTCGCAGGGCCCCTGCCACCTCCTTGTTCCGAAGGGTGTAGATGATGGGGTTGAGCATGGGCGTAATGACTGTGTAGAAGAGACTGAGGATGCGGTCCGTGGTGACAGAGGAGCCTGCCCGGGGCCGGATGTAGGTGATACTGGCCGTTCCAAAGAAGAGGGAGACCACAAGCAGGTGCGAAGAGCAGGTGGAGAAGACCTTGTGGCGGCTCTGGGTGGAAGCCATTGCCAGGATGGCACCCAGGATGCGGGCATAAGAGGTGACGATCAGAGAGAAGGGGACCATGATGAAGACCACCGTGGCTGTCATCACGGAGATTTCGCTCCGCTGCTTCCCAGCACTCGCCAACCTCAGGACCGGCAGGATGTCGCAGAGGAAGTGCGGGACGATTGGGCGGCTGGGGAAAGGCAGAGTGAAGATGAGGGAGGAGTGAGTGGTGGCCGTGATGATGCCCATGAGCCAGGAGGTGCCGACCATGGCCATGCAGGCCCGCCCGCTCATGAGGGTGGAGTAGTGCAGCGGCCGGCAGATGGCTGCGTAGCGGTCATAGGCCATGGCTGTGAGCAGGCAGCACTCGGAGATGCCCAGGACGATGAAGACGTACATCTGGGTTGCACAGCCGTGGAAGGAGATGGTCCGAGGGTGTGGGGAGGCGAGATCAGCCAGGGTCCTGGGCACGATGTCAGTGGTGTAGAGAAGCTCCACCACGGAGAGGTGGCGCAGGAAGAAGTACATGGGGGAGCGCAGCGCAGGGCTGGCCTGTGTGAGGAGGATGATCAGGGAGTTACCCAGCAAGGTGACCAGGTAGACCAGAAGCACCACCCAGAACAGGGGGCCCTGCAGGGCCCTGAGGTCGGAGAATCCCAGAAGAAGGAATTCAGGCAGTGTAGTACGGTTCTCCTCAGCCATCGCTTCAGGCTGGAAGCTTCTGTACAGCCAAGAAAGAGAAACCATTTAGAAGCAAGCAACACTTCCGGAATTCAGTAAAGCACTTTTAAGCAGTTCCTCTCAAAATCAAATGAGAAGTAGTATCTTCTCTTTTTGGATGAGCCTTGGGTCTGAGAGAGATGAAACTACTTGCCTGAGCTAATATCAAGGGGGCGGCAGGACTGGGCCTGGAATCCAGGCTGCTAGACTCTAAATTCTATGCATCTCCCACTGTTGCGCATGCTCTGGCCCCCACTCCCGGGTGGAGAGACCCAGGGCCGTCCTTTAAGTCTCTGCTGTGGCCTCAGCCCCTTGGTATTCTCCCGACTGAAACTGCAGCCCCGAACAAGCCAGGTCTGACGAGGGGCCATCCCAGGCTGGTGTGTAATGACCACTGGAGAGCTGAGGGTTTAGAAGGTCACGCGGTGACACGGCTACTGGTGATGATACCACCCAGCTGCGTCATGCTTGGGCACTTTGGCACCCCTGCTTCCTGTCTTCTCCTTTTCTCTGGGCCCCTGTGATCAGCTATACCAGCTTGCTGCCCCAGCGCACCCCGTGTTCTCTGGCGCCCCTCCATTGCCAGTGTCCCCCCTGAAGAGAACGTTTCTACTCATTCTATCAAAATCCCACTCATCCTTCAAGACTCGGCTCAAGTTCCACCTCCCCACGGCAGCTTTCAGTGCCCTTCATGCTCGGAAATAATTATCCACAGCATTTCAGGATGAAAAGCGACATTTAGGGCCATATGTTTCCCTGTGACAGTGCTTGGATCTTATCTGCAGCATTTTAAAAAGGTGCTGTGCCGTGCCTGTTTGAACAGCTGCAGTGATGGGGACGCACCACCTAGTGAAGTAGCCCCTTGTAGCCTAGGTATGCGCTGTCTGTTGGAAAAATCTTCATTATATTGGTCTGGCTAAATGTGTAGTAGTTCATAGAATTCCTTTCTTCCACTCACCCCCCCCTCCCTTCTTCCCTTTCCTCCCTCTCTCCCTCCCTCCCTCCCTTCCTTCCTTCCATCCATCCATCCATCCATCCATCCATCCTTCCTTTTTTTTTTTTGTACTGGGGATTGAACCCAGGGTCATTCTACCTCTGAGCTATGCCCCCAGCCCTATTTTACTTTTTATTTTGAAATAGCATCTTACTAAGTTGCTGAGGGTCTTGCTAAATTGCTGAGGCTGGCCTCCAACTTGTGACCCTCCTGTCTTAGCCTCCCAAGTTCTGGGATTACAGGTGTGCACCACCATGCCAGGCTGGCTCACAGAATTTCTAACCCCTTTTATACCAGACAGCCCTTCGAGTATTTGGAGAAGTCATCTTTATCCATACTCTCATGAGACATTGCTTGCACTTGGTTCCAACACTTCTTAATGTAAAGTTTCCACTGTAAGATCCTATAGTACAAGGTGGGAAGGTGGAGTGGGTTTGTCTATTTTAGCATCTGCTAATGTTTCCCAAGTGTCTGGTCTCTGTCAGGCACTATGCTAGCTAAGAGCTTAATATTCATTAAATCATTGGATCTTTTTTTTTTGTGGTCCTGGGGATGGAACTGAGGGACATTCTACCTCTGAGCTACACCCCCAGCCCAATTTTATTCTTTTTTTTTTAATTCGAAACTAGATATCACTAAGTCGCAGAGGGCCTCAGTAAATTGCTGAGGCTGGCCGTGAACCTATGATCCTCCTATCTCAGCCTCCCAAATACTGGGATTACAAGCATGCGCCACCACTCCTGGCTAATTATTGGATCTTCACAATCATGCTATGATATAGAAACCTTTATTTTCTCCATTTTACAGATAAGGAAATGGAAGTCCAGATAATTTAAGTAACTTTTTCCAAGTCACGCATATAGAAACAGAGAATTTGGGCTGAAATCCAGGACTAACTTTAGAGCCTGTGCTCTTAATCATTAAGTCTTAGAGCTGGTAACTTATTAGCCCATCTAGAACAACTCCCTTTTCTTTGGAACTAGCCCAAGTTGGAACATGCTAAGCTGTCCCTAGACATTTATTAGATGAATGAATGAATCCCAGTTATAAAGACAGGGTAACTAATGAACAGAAAGATAAAATCATTTGCCTAAAGTTAAACAACTAGTTAGAGATGAGGAAAATGGACTCAAGTCAAGGTTTGTGGAGACTTATCACCCACATTCACCCCACACATGAAGTTAGTCAGCCATCTTCATATTTAGGAAGCGAGTCTCACACTTTCTGTCCATTTCTTGTGGACATCGCCTTCATCCTGTCCTCACTCTGCAATTCCTGCCGATGAGCATTACTCTAGCTTCCATTTAGAGATGGCCATGTGCGGGGAATTGTGCAGAATCTCCTTTGACCTTGATAACAACACTAGTGATAATTTTAATTTTTGTTATTGCAGATAAGGAACCAGCGTGCTGAGGGTTTCCAGCCACCATCCCTCCCTACTTATCTCCAGCGAGGCCCATAACGGCACCCTTTTGGGAGATGAACTTGCATCCAGTTAGCTTAGACAGGATGATTTGAGTCCATTGGTCAATAATCTGTCAGATGTTCGCATCACTTAGATAACATGGACTGGATTCTGCTGTTTACAGATTTTTAAAATGTTACTTTTCGATTAAGCATATTTAATACTAGGGAGGCTAAGACAGGAGGATCACAGGTTCAAAGCCAGCCTCAGCCACTTAGTGAGGTTCTCATCAATTTAGCAAGACCCTGTTTCCAAATAAAAAATAAAATTGGTCTGGGGGTGTAGATTGGCACTAGAATGCCTCTGGGTTCCATCCCCAGTACCAAAAAAAAATTTAAGAAATATTTGAAATAAAGCCATCCATGATTCTATCATCTTAAATTATTTTCTTTCTTGCTTATCCTCTTCCAGTCTTGGTTCTACTGCAATCCTGTTTTACATGCTTGTAATCATAGTGTACTTATTATTTTGTCTTCTTTTTTTCCTTTAAAATATTTGCTGTAAGCTGGGCGTGGTGGTGCGTGCTTATAGTCCCAGTACTTGGGAGACTGAGACCGGAGGATCCGGGTTTGCGGCCAGCCTCAGCTACTTAGTGAGGCCCTCCACAACTTAGTGAGACCCTGTTTCAAAATAAAGAATAAAAAATAGGGCTGGGGGTGTAGCTCGAAGGTAGAATGCCCCTGGGTTCAATCCCCAGTACCGCAAAAAAAAAAAAAAATGCTGTAAGCATTTTGCCATGAGACCATATAGTATTTTGAATGGTCCTTTAAAAAATGTTTTCAAAGAAATCCATTGAATTTCTCCAGTAACATATAACAAACTCTTTCTCACACTCTTGCCATTTAAGCTGTTCCATATTTTTTGGTATTGTGGATAATGATGCAAATAATATCTTTGTGCATATCTCCATCTGCTTCTGTGAACATATTCCCTTAGGATAAATTTCCAGAAGTGGAATTATTGGCTAAGAGTATGGACATTTTTATTGGTCTTGTCATGCGATACATGATTTCGGATCGCTCTAACTGGATGCATGAGCAGCTTCTCTGTCTTCATTCCTTGAGTAAAGCTGGGATCCTTCTGGGTTCTGCCTGTCCTCACTAAGGCGGCTCCCTCTTATCCACCTCACTTCTTCCGGACTATGAGCATTTCTTCACTCTTAGTCTTCTGGTTACGTTTTCTTCATGAGAGCATCTGCGTGCGGGTGTGGAAAGGCAAGTTTCTCCTGGGTCCTCTGCTCCACCCTTCCCTGCTTCTCAGCTCCTCATTTCCGTTCCCACTCTGACTCTGTTAATTTCCCTCTTCAGCTTCTCTTATCTCCCGCACGTCCTGACACATTCAGGACAATCTTCAGAGAGACACCGGCCCTGAAGCCACTGTTATTCTTTTCAAAGCCTCTCATAGAGGAGCAGAGAGGACAGAAAATAACTGCTCACTGGGTCACAGACAGGGGATGAGCTTTAAAAATATTTTTAATTCTGGCAAAGACACATAACGTTTACAGTTCTAACCATGTTTGAGTGTTTAGTCCAGTAGTGTCAAGTGTATTCACATTGTTTTGTTGCAGATCTCAGAATTTTTTCACCTTGCAAAATCAAAACACTACCTTCGTTAAACAATGCCCCATTTCTACCTCCTGGTGGCTCTTTATTAAAGCAGAAAAACAACCCTTGTGCTTCCAGTAAGCCTTAGCGAGAGAGGCAGATGGATAAATTGACCAGCGGATGGGCATGTGGACAGATAACCTTGGTTGGTTGGCAGAGGTGTGTCTGTCTGGCTGGCTGCGTGACTGGTGGGCTCTGTGATCCCTGAGTGACGAGGTGAGGGCCTCAGAGGGTGAATGGACTTCTAGCAGCTCTTGAGGGGTAGGCTTGGTGTCTTGGCTGCGAGGGAGCAGGAGCTTAGGGAGGCTGTGGGAAATGAGGGGAGGACAGTCTTTATGGAGTCAGGGAGGACCGGGCCAGGCATTCACCTTTGTCCATTCAGATTTTTTCCCTATGTATTAATCAGAGCTGTTCACATGGTAGTGTGTGTTTTGGGGAAGGTGTGGGGCAGCAAAGGAGGATGTGGGCAGTTCCACCTGTGGGTTCTGAGATGGGGACCATTAGCAGGAACCTGAGCGACACTGACCATAGCCAGGATGGAGGCTGCGATGACCCCCTGAGGTATGTGACACATGCAAACCCACAGACCCGCGTACACAGCCCACAGTCTCACCCCACACACTCCATCCTGCTAGACACGTACCACACTAGCACCACACTTGCCGCACAGCTTGCTCCTGCTCCCCAGCATGTCTACTCACCCACACATCAAAGGCTTGCTCAGTCTGTGTATACGTGCACTTGCCTTGAGTACGTGCGGTTTAACCTCATGTACTCAAGGTGGTCATCGCAGCCTCCATCCTGGCTATGGTCAGTGTCGTTCAGGTTCCTGCTAATGGTCCCCATCTCAGAACCCACAGGTGGAACTGCCCACATCCTCCTTTGCTGCCCCACACCTTCCCCAACACACACACTACCATCTGAACAGCTCTGATTAATACTTAAAAAAAATATGAATGGACAAAGGTGAAATGCCTAGCCCGGTCCTCCCTGACTCCATAAAGAATGTCCTCCCCTCATATCCCTCAGCCTCCCTAAGCTCCTGCTCCCTCGCAGCCAAGGCAGAAATCGTCCGTCATTCCCTATCTCCTTCCCAGCCCTTCTCCCGTCCAGCAAGGCTGGTGGCATTGGAATCTCACCTCTGAAAACAAAATAGGAGAGATTTGGGAGCCCTCTCCCAGACACTTTTCTCCCGTGCCCAGGGACAGGTGCTGCTCCCCCCACACAGAGAGGTTCTAAGGCTCCGAGGCTGCATGGCGCTGTGTGGGCACTTACCCAGGGCAGGGTATGGAGATGGTCACCTAGCCTGGGCGATAGCTGCTGGGCACAGGCGAGGCGCTGCCGTTCCCTCCCTTCTCCCTGGGAGTCTCAGCCTCTGTGGTGGCCGTGGTTATTCTCGAGCCGGTGTAGTGCCTCTACCCCCTGGGGACCCGGGAGGCCCTGATTCTTGGGGTTTCCCTGGGTACCCTGAGCTCAAGTAGTGTCATGGGCCACATAATTCCGCCTGGGTCTCCAATGCCATCTGGGTCCTTCTCTCCTTGAGCTCATTTCTCAGGGCCAATCTGCGTCCTTCTCCTTCCTCACACCTGTGCCCTGTCCCTGACCACTGTTGCCTCCCCGCCCATGGAGGGTCTCTTTGGTCGCAGATGGCACGAGGCTTGAGGGTCTCCTGTCCTCACGTCTGACTCTCCCTGGGGGAATTCTTTCCTGTGCATGGAATCTCAGCTCCCCGTTGAATGTAGAGGCTTCTGGCTGATTCTGGAAGTTACTAACAGTGAAGTATGGGTTAGGCACATCGGTCTTTATGCTTGGTTTGATTTTTAGAAAGAAAATGTTTTGGTGAGGACATCGCCTGTCTGGTTACCTAGCGGTGCATGGGAAGAAGAACCCGGTTTCTGTCACTCTCTGCATCTCTCGTGTCACTGCAGATGTGCAGTTCCTTGCGGAGTTGAGCCTTCTGTATGTTGTGTCTGGGAAGGGCGCGGTGGACGGTGGAGGGTGGTGAAGTTCGGGAGTGGAAGGGCAGTGTTACTAGCCAGGGCTTTTGCCTCAGCTCCTGATGCCCTCTAGCGGACACTGGTTACCTCTCCTTTTTAAAAAACTTTTATTGGTGCATTATAATTATACATGTTAGTGAGGTTCACAGTGATATAGACATACATGTACACAGCACTTGGTGTGTTCTTCTCTGGGTCCCACCCTGCTACGCCCTCCCTCTCCATACATGTTAGTGAGATGGTAGTGATACCTTCATAGCCACACAGGTCATTACTTGAATTGTTTCCTTTCTCAATCCTCCTTTTCCCCCTTCCTGCTTCCCTCCTCCAATCCCTTCCACTAGTCTACTGGTCTCTCTCATCATTCATCTGAAGTCTCTTTTGTTTCCTACTTTCTTGCATCCACATATGAGAGAAAACATATGACTTTTGACTTTTATGATTTTTTAAGCACAGAGATTTATCAATTAATTAATATTAGTCAAATTACACCTTACTGCATATAAATCAATGTTTTTCTCATGAGATATGTTTTCTGTAAATCCAAATTTTCCATGATACAGAGAGGATACGGGCCTTTTTATTTTTTGGTGCTGGGGGTTGAACCCAGGGGCATTCCACTTTCAAGCTACACCCCCAGCCCTATTTTACTTCTTATTTTGAAACAGGGTCTCACTAAGTTGTGGAGGGTCTCACTAAGTTGCTGAGGCTGGCTGCAGACCTGCGAACTGGCCTTTATTTCATATTACTAGATTGCTTATCCAATTCTTCTTTAATAAAAGAAGACCAAATTTGCACTGTGTACTGATATTCTCAGACCCAAACACTGTCTTCTTTAAACTCCCTTATAAGCTAGGGCAATTATGTGACATGCACTTATGATTAATGCAATCCAATCTAGAAAATCTAGAAAGTTATCCTCTAATCTGGGGTAAACATTTACTTGCCGCTCCTTTCTGTTTTCTTTCTACCTGTAATAGGAATGAAAGATTTAGGGCAGCAAGAGCCATCTGGAGACCATGAAACATAAACCTGGGAATAGAATCTAGCACACTAAAGTTAGTACAATAAAGATATAAAAATATCGTGAGTCCCCAGTTACATCACTGAACCACACAGTGTGATTACTAGACTGTATGTCTCTTGACTTCGTTTTGGTGATTCAAATAAATTTTATTATTCTACTATTTCTGGCTGAATACATTAGCAACTGACTCATTAGGTATGCCGAACAGACTGTCCTTTTCTATGGCAATTGTCTCTTGACCTGCTGCCCTTATCATATCTGAACAGTAATAACGCCTTCATTTTATTTTATTCATTTATTTATTTATTTAAATTCTGAAAAAGATTTTATTCAGCAACTACTGACAAAACTAGTATACTTCCTCATCAGAAGTAAACCCATCTGCTCTTTCTCCTGACATTTTCTCTGTTAAATGATTACGGATGGGTTGGGATAATCACAGTCATTTCTAGAGTTAAAAAAAAAACCATTATTCAAGTCTCAGTTCAAAGTTCACCTCTTCTGAAAGACCTCATATAATCCTAAAGTAGCATCATACCCTGACCCCCCTATTTCATATTCTTTATCGCCTGTATTGCCATCAGAATTACAGCATTTGCTTGTTGGGGTGTTCAGGCAGGTCTCCTCCACGGGGAGGTTGCTTTGTTTGTAGCTCTTGCTGCAGAGCTTAGCAGAGGACTGGGGCACAGTTTAGAAGAGGTGCTTTGACACCGTGACAACGGTTATTCTGGATTGTCAACTGGAGTGGACTGAGAGATGCCTAGAACTGGGAGACTTCGGGGTGTGTTGATGAGACGATTGGTATGTGGAACAGCTGATTGAGGGCGAAGTCCCGCCCTGAATGTGGGCAGCACTGTTCAATAATCTGGGGGCCCAGAAGAAATGAAGGTGAAAAGAAGGAGGAAGTGGTGTGAAGGCAAGCTCCGTTCTTCCGGGGTGGAGGTGCATCAGCTCTCGCCTGGAGATAACAGACTTCAGGTCTTTTCTGACTGGACTCTCACCGAGGATTCTCTTGGGAGTTTCCAGGCCTTTCTGTCTTGGACTGGGACTGCCTCATTGGTTCCTCCTGTTCTGGGGTCCAGCTTCTTGGACCACTTGAGCAGCTGCTGGCTCTGTCACGGGAAAACACGATAATTCCATGGGGTTCTTGGCTTCCGTGGCGAAAAGAATTTCAGCACGTGCCGATCAGAGACAAAGACAGAGGTTTATTAAAGAAAAGTGGGGACACATGTTCAAGGGAGAGCTTGGGCCACCTCGAGAGTGTGAGAGACGCCCTTGGAATCTTTGCAATCCTTTTTTTATAGGGGACCTGGGCGGGTGGCTAGGGGCACATGGTGCGGTGGAAGTCTGGACTTCTTAATCCTCAGGTTCCTGGCATCGATGGATGGTACCTGACCTTGTCCCTCCTTATGGATCCTTTGTTTATTAAGCATCTGAGGAATCTCAGGTGGGGAGAGGGGCCATTGTGATTAAGGGTGTGGGCTCATTGAGGCTTTTGCCTAAGATAGAACACACCCTGTAGGGTAGAGATTATGAATTCTCTAGATTTTAAAACTATATTTTCAGCCAGGTGTGGTGCACGCTTGTAATCCCAGTACTTGGGAGGTGGAGACCAGAGGATCCGGGTTCGCGGCCAGCCTCAGCTACTTAGTGAGGCCTTCCGCAACTTTGTGAGATCTGGTTTCAAAATAAAGGATAAAAAATAGGGCCGGGGGTGTAGCTCAGAGGTAGAACGTCCCTGGGTTCAATCCCCAGTACCACAAAAACAAAAAACAAAAAACTATATTTTCCCTTTCCTTCCCAATTTGTCTCCTTTCTACCTAATATTTTATTTCTTCTATCCTACCTCAGTTCCTCCCACTCTCTTGGTGCAGGTACCACTTGGGACTACACCACTTCTGAGTGTGTAAGCCAATTGGATAAATCCCCTTTATAATAAACACATCCTGTGAATTCTGTTACTCTAGAGAACCTTGACTAATACAGACACATAGTGCAGTTGCTCATTCAATTCCATTCTGACTCTTTCAAAGTATGCCTGACTTTCTATCTCCCGGAGTCTAGAAAGCAAAAGATTACACTTCCCCAACTCCCTCCCAGCACAGGTTCTGCACAGGACCTAGCGCCTGCCAGGCTGTGGTACCTGTGGGAGACACGGAAGGCAGAGGAAGCGAGGCAGAGGCTGTGCTTCTTTCTGCTGTTTCTCCTGATGAGTTTAGTTGTGGTTTTCTGCTGCAGCGGTAGCAGAGGCTTCAGCCCTGCAATGTCAAGAGGCAGGGTCTAGGGCATCTATCCGCCTGGCATAGATAGAGCTGGGAAGTGATGTAGTTTTGGAGCCAGCAGATGGGGCAGTGGCTTCTTGATCTTGGTGGTAGCAGATTCCTTGGCAGGTTCAGCCCACAGAGTTGCTCTAAATAAAACTTATTCCTGGAACCTTAACTAGGAACCTGCTCTTCCAGTCCTCATCTTAATTTTGTGTTATAATCACCTGATTATCTGAATGAAATATATTTCTGCTTAAACTAGCTGGTGTGATATCTGTTATTTGCAACTGAACCCTGACTGATACACTTACACAGTGTTTGGTACCAGAAATAATCGAAAGGGTGGGAATCTAGGACCCATCATTTGATTTCATTGGGCTTAAAGATGTCGAGGATCCAGGTATCATCAGAAGATGCAAAACTGATAGTCTGGCTTTCAGTCATGAAGCAGTTACATAAATGATTACCTATTGTCTCTTGAAGTGCTACTGAATGGCAGATCCTTAGCATAATAGTATTATGGGTATGAGGAGTTAAATGACAGTGGGTAGGGCTGCTTTTCATAACTGCTCTGGACAGCTTAGAGAAAGAAACTGATAGGCTTAGGAATTTTGGATTTTCAGCTAAATACATAAAACTCCTAGCATTGCCAGGAGCCCAGAGCAGAAGAGGGCTTTTGGCTGGTCTAGGCTGCAACCCATAACACTCTGCCTCTGGATTGTATGACTAGTGTTATAAAAAGTGTTAGGAGTGCTGGGCTGAACTGGTGCTTTTTGGAGCCCACGGAAAGCTCCAGGCACAGGATTATAGTGGTAGGACCAAAGGATTCGAAGAAAAGACCATGTCCTCCTTAACAAAGAGCCACTTCTGAGAAATGGCTTCTTTGCTATTTAGTCTCTGGCAGAGATAAACATCTGACCAGGGGCCACTAGGCCAGCCTCCCAAGTACAGGTACGCGCCACCATGGTATTTTCTAATTGGTAAAGCTGTGTGTGTAGCCAAGTTCAGAAGCACTCCATCCAGTGAATAGGTTTACATGAGATCACGTTGAACATGCCCTCAAGTCACAGGGACAGTAGTTGGGGCACACTCCCAGTGTGTCTATTCTGGTCACGCTAGTGTTCTTTCCTCATCGTGTTGATTTAAAAAAATGTCTTTTGTGGAAGGGGATTGAACCCAAGGCCTCACACATGCTAGGTAAGTGCTTTATCACTGAGATACTCTCCTTTCCTCGCAAGAGCTCATGAGGTGTTCCTTACGACTGGTTGATGGAGGAAAAAAAAAAAGGTTGAGCCTCGCTTCCAGAGAAAGCTTTTCATCCATGATTATGAACAAGACCAGGATGACCACTCTCAGCACTCCTAGATAGAGAAATTAATCAAGAAAAAGAAATAAAGGCATCCGAATAGGGAAGGAGGCAGTGAAACTGTCTCTGTTCGCCCTGTTCTTCTCTAACGAAAACCCTGGTCATGATGAAGTGGAGCATCTCCTTCCCAGCACTGGCTGTCAGAAACTTGCTGAAGTGGATGATGAACATAAACTGCGTACATTTTACAAGAAGTGTGTGGCCTCAGAAGTTGCTGCTGATGCTCTGGGTGAAGAATGAAAGGGTTATGTGGTCACACTGGTGGTGGGAACAAGCAAGGGTCCCCTGGAGCAGCTTCCCGTCTCTCTGGAGGAGAGGGTCCTATTTGGTCACACTTTGGAATTCAGGTTACCTGGTCGCCTTACATCCTTAGCTCTCTGATGACCTGAAGAAAAGTTAAGAGTTTGTGGTTTATCCAGCTTTTTCTTGTTAAGAGTGATGTTCTTTATGGGCATGGTGGCACATGCCTGCAATCCTGGAACTTGGGAGCCTGAGGCAGGAAGATCGCAGGTTCCAGACCAGCCTCAGCAACTTAGCGAGACTCTCAGCAACAAAGCGAGACCCTGTTTAAAAAAAAAAGGACTATAAAATAAATAAATATAAAAATATATATAAAATAAATAAAAAATAAAAAAAATAAAAAGGACTAGGGGGTATAGCTTGGAGGTAGAATGCCTCTGGGTTCAATCTCCAGTACCAAAAAATAAAAAAAAAAGAGAGAGAGAGAGAAAAGGTAATTTTTTTGGTTGCTTTTTATTTCCTGAGCAGAGTCAGCAGTCTTGATTTATTGTCTTACCTCATTTTAGTTCTCAAGAACAATTGGCATAGAGACTTTACAAGATGAGTGACCCTACTTTAAAAAGAGGAGGAAATTGAAGAAAGATTAAGTGATTTGCATCAGCTAGTTAGAAGAACTGGAATGAGTTTTCAAGTCTGTGAATCTGGCTTCTAAGACACAGATGTTGATGAAGGCTTTTCTAACCATTGATGAGACCCTTGGGCCTCAGGGAGGGGACCTAACGCATACTGCTCATGACCTGTCCTTTTTTGCTCCTTATTCACACCCTCTCACTGTAACTTTTTAAAATTATTTCCTCTAATAAGTTGCCTATTGTTATTTTGTCATATAGAGAATGTAAGTGTGAGTGAGATATTCTTATTATTCCAAGGTTGTCAATGAACAGGCTAAAGTGCTAAAGTTGAGAGTAGTTAAGTCATGTGCTAAAAATTGTGGAGGCCGGGCGTGGTGGCACACGCTTGTAATCCCAGTACTTTGGGAGGCGGAGACCGGAGGATCCGGGTTCACGGCCAGCCTCCGCTCTCTCTCTCTCTGTCTGTCTGTCTGTCTCTCTCTACTTAGTGAGGCCCTCTGCAACTTCGTGAGACCCGTTTTCAAAATAAAGTATAAAAAATAAGGCTGGGGGTGTAGCGCGGAGGTAGAATGCCCCTGGGTTCAATCCCTGGTACCGCAAAAAAAAAAAAAAAAAATTGTGGAGAGGAAGTTAGAATTTAAATTTATTTAACTTCTGTGTCTGTTAAGGGTCCTTCAGTGATGAGGAAGACAAACCTAATCCAAACTGGTTTAAACAATAAGAAAATACATTTTCCCACTTACAGGGCAGTCTGGACTGTGAGTTTTGTTGATCTCGTGGTTCATCAGTGGCACGAAGCGGCCAGTGTTTGGAGAAAGGATAGAGACCAATCATGTACTGTTGGACATTTGGTTCTATACTTTTTGCTATATTGAATGCTTCTGAAACCAACAGCTTTATGTATGTATATGAATTTCGTATCTGTTCAACTTTTCCATGAGATAATTTTTTTTTTCTGCGGTACCGGGGATTGAACCCAGGGGCATTTTACCTCCGAGCTACACCCCCGGCCCTATCTTTTATGCTTTATTTTGAAGCCGGGTCTCACGAAGTTGTGGAGGGCCTCACTAAGTAGCCGAGGCTGGCCGTGAACCCGGATCCTCCAGTCTCCGCCTCCCAAGTACTGGGATTACAAGCGTGTGCCACCACGCCCGGCTCCATGAGATAATTTTTTAAGAATAGTGTTGTGGATCTTGATCATCTGAGCATCTTTAACTCTTGCTGAGTTTTGTCATAATTCTTTAAAACTGGGCACAAGAAGCAAGCTAAACTCTTTTCTGGGATTCTTTTTACTCTCTCTCTTCTGCCAAACTTTGCTCCCCTCCTCAGTCTCAATCCCTGGTCCCTGTACCTCTTTTCTCCCTGGCTCCCAGCTCTGCCCTTCTCTGTCTCTCAGCTCCTGCCTTCTGGGTTCCACTCCCTCCTTGCTCTTCCCACCCTCGTGCCATCCTGTCTCAGAGTTGGGCTTGGGTTGAATGTGATTTCCTGAGGAAGAGAACCCCCGAGGCCACTAGGACCTCCTTGTAAGTCTTTTATGGGTGAATAAGAACAGGGTTGTAGGAGGCCCCACTATTCTCTCAGCTCAAGAGTCCTATTTTGGGTCACGAGCAAGCTTCCTGGATTCTAGGATGTGGAGAGAAGTCTTGGTCCAATGAGAAACCTTGTGCACACTGGTGTGCTGGGGTCTCCCTGGTCCTGAGGACAGAGGAACTGGGCCAGGCACCCTGCTCCGGGGTGACACTCCTGCCTCCTTCACAGAGATATAAAATAAGGTGTGACGGGCTCCCTTGAGAGGAGTTTGTGATAAGGATTGATAGGGGTCTGAAAACTACCTTGGCAATAAATCCAAGAGAGACAGACAGATGGACAAATTGATTGACTGAAGGGTAGATAGGCATGTAATTGCATGGGTAACTGGCAGAGGGACGGAGGAGGCATAGGTGGAGGTGTGGACCATTGGCTGGATGACTGGAGGCCAGGTGCCCATTAGGCAGGAGGCAGCACTCATGGTGGATGGGTGAGGTAGCGAGAGGTTCCTGAGGGCAGGCTGCCCTTGTGAGGTTTGGTTTGGAAAATCATCAGGAGTGGATTTGGATTTTGGAATAAGAAAAAGCAATCTTTTCTTTTTTTCCTTTTTTTTTTTTGCGGCACCAGGGATTGAACCCAGGGGCATTCTACCTTTTTTTTTTTTTTTGCGGTACCGGGGATTGAACCCAGGGGCGTTTTACCTCCGAGCTACACCCCCGGCCCTATTTTTTATACTTTATTTTGAAACCGGGTCTCACGGAGTTGTGGAAGGCCTCACTAAGTAGCTGAGGCTGGCTGCGAACCCAGATCCTCCGGTCTCCGCCTCCCAAGTACTGGGATTACAAGAGTGTGCCACCACGCCCGGCAGCATTCTACCTTTGAGGTACACCCCTAGCCCTAGTTTTTGTTTTTTAGTTTGAAACAGGGTCTCACTAAGTTGCGGAGGGCCTCACTAAGTAGCAAAGGCTGGCAGCGAACCCGGATCCTCTGGTCTCAGCCTCCCAAGTACTGGGATTACAAGCGTGCGCCACCACGCCTGGCACCCCCAAATTATGAACCCACAAAAACTAGGCCACCATGCCCTACTTCTTTTCTTTTTTTTTTTTAAATTTTGAAACAGGGTCTCACTAAGTTGCTAAGAGTCTCACTAAGTTGCTGAGGCTGGTCTCAAACCTGTGATCCTCCAGTCTCAGTCTCCCAAGGGATTACAGGTGTGCGCCATCACGCCCAGCTAAAGGCAATCTTTTCTTAACTTTGGGGCCTGAGAGAGTCAGTCTCGGGCCTGCACCAAGAGTCCCATTAGTTCAGACGGTGGGAGCTGAACCTGGAGTGCACGTAGTGTGTGAACCATGAGCAAGGTGTGTGGTCACACAGTGGGTGTAGGTGGGGCAGGTGTCGGTGACAGCTCTGTGGGTGTTTGTGGTGTATTGGGGGAGGGTGGTATGGAAGGTGTGTCTATAGACTCCCTCTGGACTGATTTTTCTCTAGCTGCTCTATAGCTTTCATCTGGGCGTGTCTGGTTATGTCTTTCATTTCTCTTTTGACGTAGAGCTCCTGTTCCTTGGGTCCAAAGTCTTTCTGTTTCTCAGCTGACTCTTGTTGGGTGGTGTGTATCCTCTAGGAGCTCCACATGCTTGGGAAATGTAGTTTTTTGGACTTTGCATATCTGAAAAGAATCTTCATTCTACCCTTGTACTTGATTGAGAAGTAGTCTAGACGGAATGAACGAGGAGTTTTGAAGGTACTGTTTGTCTTCAAGGTTCCAATGCTGTTGTTGAGACAGCTGAATTCTTCCACAGGTTGACTTTGCATTCTTACAGCTAGAATCTAAAGAATTGACTATGTAACGTTGAGGAAGGAAGATTTTTTTGCTCATGGTTTTCCTTGGAGATTTTTGGGTTCAGTCCATGTGAGACTGGGGATCATGGATCTCAGGGCATGACAGCGGAGAGAGGGAGAGCACAAGGCTGAGCTCCTCACAACATGGAGGCTGGAAGCAAGATAGCCAGCATGGGGAGGAGGAACCATATACAATCCCCAAGGCCGCAGCCCCCCGCGACCCACCTTCTCCAGCCACACCCCACCAGCCCAGGCCACCACCTAGATAAATCCATTGCAATGATTGTCCACTGCTGAGATTACAACTCTCATGACTTAAGTATATCGTCCCTGAATATAAATGAATGATCTCTTTAGGGGACATTCTACTTCTAACCTTCTCCTGTTTTTTTTTTTTTTTGTGGTCCTGGGGATTGAACCCAGGGGCATTCTACCTCTGAGCTATATCCCCAACCCTTTTTATTTTTCATTTCGAAACAGAGTCTTGCTAGGTTGCTGACAGTTTCACTGAGTTGCTGAGGCTGGTCTAGAACCTGTACCTGTGATCCTCCTGTCTCAGTCTCCCAAGTACTGGGATCACAGGTGTGTGCCGCCACACCCAGCTCCACATCTCCTGTTTAAGATCAATAATCCATTTATTAAAATGAGATGTTCTGTGTGGTCATGCTAACCGGGAACCTGTTTCTCATCACTTCAAATAGGAGAAAACATGTGATACATGTCCACCCTATGTTTAATCAATCTCCTAAAACATAATAAACACAGTAAAATGTTATTATAAAACAATTGTGTTAGGTTGTAAAATTCTTAAAACATTACCCACAACCATCAATTAATATGTATGTGAATAAACAATTGCATTGCATGTAACAACGAAGCTGTTCTAACCACCACCATCCAATATGCACATTCCTATTCATGGCATCTATTTCAAACTATTTGCTATATATTTAGAATGTAACCCAAGATGTGTATCACACAGTGTTTTTGTTAAAATGCTTGACATTTTTGGAATGTAAATATAAAGTTTTCTTATATAAAATCTGGATGAGAGTGGTATATATTTAAAAATATTTCCAACGTGTTATTTAATTAAATAAATAAATAAATAAATAAATAAATTTTTTTTTGTGGAACTGGGGATTGAACCCAGGGGCATTCTACCTCTGAGCTACACCCAGCCCTATTTTTTATCCTTTATGTTGAAACAGGGTCTCACTAAGTTGCGGAGGGCCTCATTAAGTAGCTGAGGCTGGCTGCAAACCTGCGATCCTCCTGTCTTGGCCTCCCAAGACAGGGATTACAAGTGTGCGCCACTACACCTGGCTCCAACGTGTTATTTTAAACACCTTAAAATTGCCCTTTATCAGAGACAAAAAAGAGTTTTGGACACTTTTCAGCTTAGAAGCTGTTGAAAAATTCTCTCTGGGGAGGGGAGAGAGAGGTTCTATTTTTGAGACTGCTAAAATAGAACACTTTTGAACACTGTAAATCTTCAGTGTTCAAAGGATGAGTTCTCAGAAATTAAATTTGGAAATTTTATCCTAAATATAAATTTTAAAGTACTGTATTGAAACATAAAATATTATTATTATTTGCAGTACTAGGGTTTGAACCCAATGGCATGCTACTGCTAGCTGCACCCCAACCCTTTTTAATTTTTATTTTCAGACAGGGTCTCACTAAGTTGCCCAGGCTGGCCTTGAACTGTTGATCCTCCTGCTTCAGCTTCCCCAATAGGTGGCCATGGGCCCACTGTGTCCAGCTAAAAACTTTATTTGTAAAGGTACAAACATTTTTTGAAACTTCTATTATTTATTATTATTATTCTACACCCCCAGCCCTACTTTATTTTTTTTGTGAAACAGGGTCTTACTAGGTTGATGAAAGTCTCACTACTAGTTGAGGCTGTCCTTGAACCTGCGATCCTCCTGTCTCAGCCTCCCAAGTACTGGGATTACAAGTGTGTACCACCACACCTGGCTTGAAACTTCTATTTAGAAGATGAAAGCCGGGCATGGTAGCACATGCTTGTTATCCAGGTACTTGGGAGGCTGAGACAGGAAGACCTGGGTTCGCGGCCAGCCTCTGCTACTTAGTGAGGCCCTCTGCAACTTAGTGAGACCCTGTTTCAAAATAAAGAATAAAAAAATAGGGCTGGGGGTGTATCTTGGAGGTAGAATGCTCCTGGGTTCAATCCCCAGTACCGCAAAAAAAAAAAAAAAAAAGAGAAGTTTCAAGCCAGGCATGGTGGCACATGCTTATAATCCCAGTACTTGGGAGGCTGAGATTGGAGGATCGCAAGTTTGCAGCCAGCCTTAGCAACTTGTGAGGCCTTCTGCAACTTAGTGAGACCCTGTTTCAAAATAAAGAATAAAAAATAGGGCTGGGGGTGTAGCTTGGAGGTAGAATGCCCCTGGGTTCAATCCTCAGCGCCAAAAAAAAAAAGATAAAAAAAGATAAACATATGGATGTTATTTGGCCAGATACATTGGAAGCTTGGGACAAATCTAATGAACAAAAATATCTGTAGGTTTTAGTGTTTCCAAGCCTGCCATGATTTCTAGATATACTGAATAGAATGGCAGAGGCCTCAAGCCATTCTTTAAAAGGCCTGAAACTGGCCGGGCGTGGTGGCGCACGCTTGTAATCCCAGTACTTTGGGAGGCGGAGACCGGAGGATCCGGGTTCGCGGCCAGCCTCAGCTCTCGCTCTCTCTCTCCCTGTCTCTCTCTCTCTCTCTCTCTCTCTCTCTCTCTCTCTCTCCCTGTCTCTCTCTCCTTAGTGAGGCCCTCTGCAACTTCGTGAGACCCGGTTTCAAAATAAAGCATAAAAAAAGATAGGGCCGGGGGTGTAGCGCAGAGGTAGAACGCCCCTGGGTTCAATCACTGGTACCGCAAAACAAAACAAAACAAAACAAAACAAAAACAAAATCGAAAGTCCTTAGCTTGCCCTGTGAGGCTTGCCCGGGACTTGCCCAAAGAGCCAAATAATGGGCTAGCTTCACGTCTGAAGTTCCTGAGGCGATTAGTTTTGGAAGAGAAAGAACTTCACCTTCCATCAGAACTCCAAAAAGTCACACCTGTTGTTAAAAAGCCTTACACCTCGCTGGCCACCTGACTTTATGTCTCCAAGTCTCGCTGAGAGTCCCATCTCAACACCTATTGTCTAGCTTGGAACTTCAAAGAGGAGGCTGCCATCCCATGGTCCCCCACTTCCCCCTGCCATGGGCCTGGCCAACCCCCTTTCTCCAGGGGGTATATAAGAAAAGACTGCAAGGATCCGAGGGGGTCACGCGCACATGTGCTCTCTCCCTCTGCAGCAGCTTTCTGTGCCCCTCTGAGCCCCTCTCTGTCGCGGCTCTTACGTCCTTGAGATGACCCATGTATGTGTTTCCCC
>PVJS01005062.1:24148-65995 GCA_004027185.1 Glis glis
CTAAGTTGCGGAGGGCCTAAGTAGCTGAGGCTGGCTGCGAACCCAGATCCTCCTGTCTCAGCCTCCCAAGTACTGGGATTACAAGCGTGTGCCCACACCCGGCTTCCCCACCTTTCTTAAATTAAACCTATGCCTTTATCTCTGACTGGCGTGTGCTGAAATTCTTCTTCAACACTGGAGCCAAGAACCCACAAAAAGTTTTCCTGTCTCCCATGACAAGATCACATCCACGTGTTCATCTTTAATAGAAGTTTCAAAATTCTTCTTGTTCCTTTACAAATAAAGTTTCATGTCTCAAAAATTCATTTAAGAATTTTGTACTTGCAAGGATATTTCCAAGTAGAAGTGATTTCTGAGGACTCATGTTTTGAATACCTTAAAATCTATTTGTAAATGGCAGTTTTAAGATTTCAGAGTCCCTCCCTCCCTCCCTTCCTTCCTTCCTTTGTACTTCCTTTCTCCCTTCTTGCTCTTGCTTTCCTTTCCCTCTCCCCTTTTTTACCCTTTATTTCCTCCTTTTCTTCTACTTCCCCCATTTCCCTCCCTTCTTCTTTTTACCCCCTGAAGATGTTGTCTTTCTAGGATAAAAACAAAGACCACTTCATAGATACTTACACAGAACTACAAGGTAGAGCAGTTCTGAACTCTACCATCATCCTCATCTTCGGCACCTGTTATTACAAAAAGAGGGGAAACCCTGCAAGTTACTGTTTTTCATTCTGAGGTATATGGCAAAGCAGATGTATAGAAAGTCATGACCTTCTCTTGGTGCTGGGGGTTGAACCCAGGGTCCCGTTAATCCATAGCACACATGGTACCAGTGCTGAACTCTATCTCCAGTCCAGTGACTATTTTCTTTAATGATTTTACTTTGATCCTTTAGTTGTTAGGGAGTGTCCTGAGAGCTCCTATTTGACAATTGCATCTAAGCAGAGTTCCTTAATCTGTGAGTACTCTCTTTCAGCATTTGACATTTTCAAAAAAATAAAAATAAAACATCCCCACTAGTGGGAGGTGTTTGCTTAGGTCATTCCTTGGGCAGTGATTCTCTTCCAAGAGAATTTAAATTTGAGTTTTTCACATGGGGTGAGTGTGGCATTGTACGCATAGCATCTCCCACTAGAGGGGGCCACGTACCTATATTATCTCTGGACTATTGGCTCCATGCCTTGGGAGTTTGGTGACGTCTCTAAGCACAAGAGCTAAAATGTCCCAGGACCTCAGCTCCTATCCCTCATTCCACAGTTCCTGGGGTGGGGTGGGGGCTCACACAGGGATTACTTTCACATCATAATAATTTTGAAACGGAAGATGGAATGAATTTGCTAGCTACTTATGCAGTTTTTTAGCGCTTAAGATGTACAATGTTGGCACATTCAGCATTTGTTTACTTAAACCTGGATCAAAGGCAGTAAGTAAACTTTTCATGTGTTTGCTTGCAGAGTGTTTGCTAGCATCACATTGTCCAAAGCAAAGCACGTGGCCAATTCTAGAAGTTTACTTCTACCAAATAAAATACGCAAAAGTGATGTGATATCACTTTTAACATTAGCTTCCAGAGACTTCTGTCTTGGGCATTCTTTTGTTTGCTCTGAGGAAAGCTAGCTGCCATGTGGTCAGTGGTTCCATGGAATGGCCCACAGGCTGTGGAAGAACTCGAGCCTGCCGACAACTACCGGAGTGAACCCAGAAGAGAATCCTCTTCCCCAAGAGTTTTCAGAAGAGACCACAGCCCTGGCCAACATCTTGCCTGCAGCCTCACGAGAGACCGTGGACCAGAGGTGGCACCCAGTGAAGTTGCCCCCAAATTATTTAATTGTTTTTGTGCTACTGGGGATTGAACCAGGGACATTCTACCTCCGGGCTACACCCCCAACCCTATTTTTTATTCTTTATTTTGAAACAGGGTCTCACTAAGTTGCGGAGGGCCTCCCTAAGTAGCTGAGGCCGGCCGTGAACCCGGATCCTCCGGTCTCAGCCTCCCAAGTACTGGGATTACAAGCCTGCGCCACCATACCTGGCGCCCCCAAATTATGAACCCATAAAAACTGTGAGATGACTGATGTTTGTGTTTGAAGCTGCTGAGCTTTGGGGGTAATGCATATGTAGCAATAGATGATAATAAAGCCATAGCCTTGGGAAACACAGTATTGGATTTAGATCCAGAAGTTCTGGGTTCGAATCCTTGTCTCCTATGTAATCTTTGGTAATTCACTTTAACTGCTGCCGTATCAATTTCTTTATGAAAATGTGAATAATAACTTTCCACCTACTTAACAGGGCCACTGTTAAGATGAAATGCTTAGAAACTGTAAATGATCCTACAGCCATTACAGGGGATGAAAGTGACAACAGCGTGGTGATGACCCTCACCTCAGCTGTCACTAGAGTCTAGGTGCGGGCACCTGGGGACACAGGGCGACCCTGTCTCATTTCTTTGTCTGGTAGAACACTTAAAACAGGTGCAAAGCCAAGGCTGAGGCTAGGAAATGGGCACCGCACATGACAACAGCACAGCTTCCTCCTGGCCCGAGGGGAAGCCTGCACCTTGCTGGGGGTGGCATGGGGAAGCAAGCCCGGAACCCTACCTCTTGGCCTGGTGACATGTGGGCACCTTCCTTTAGGGAGGGCACTCATTTTCCCCTGGAAAGCACCTTGTAGGCCTCTTATTTATTTTTAGGGGATATTGGGGATTGTACCCAGGGGCATTCTACTTTGAACTACAACCCCAGCCCTTTTTTTAATTTTATTTAACAGCCCTATTTTATTTTATTTTTTATTTTATTTAACAAGGCCTCGCTAAGTTGCTGAGGCTGGCCTTGAACCTGCAATCCTTCTGTCTCAGCCTCCCAAGTACTGGGTTACAGGAGTGCACTACCATGCCTGGTGCCTCTTATTTCTTTTGGAACCATCTTATTTTTCTGACTAGGTCTTTTACTACCAGCTTAACCTGTTGGTTCCTTAGTGTGTAGATGAAGGGGTTCAAGAGGGGGGCAATGATGGTATTGATTAGAGACACTCCCTTGTTGAGGTCAACCCCCTTGCCTGGCGAGGGCTTCACATACATGAAAAAGCAGCTGCCGTAGCACATGGTGACCACAATGATGTGGGAGGAGCAGGTGGAGAAAGCCTTCTTCCTCTCCTGGGCAGATGGGATCTTGACGATAGTGCGGATGATCTGGATATAAGACAGGGTGATGAGCACCAAGGTGGTGAGCAGCGCCACCAGGGCCAGGCTGAAATCCACCATCTCCAGTACCTTCGGCCCACTGCAGACCACCTCCATGAGAGGCGTGTAGTCACAGAAGAAGTGGTTGATGTGGGTGTCACAGAACGGGAGCTGGCTGGTCAGGATGACAGGCACGATGATGAGGGAGAAGCCCGCCAGCCAGCAGGTGAGGATGAGGTGCGTGCAGACCCTGCTGCTCATGAGCAGGGGGTAATGGAGGGGCTTGCAGATGGCGATGTACCGGTCGTAGGCCATGGCCGTGAGGAGGAAGAACTCGGTGGCCCCCAGAAAGATGTGGAAGAAGTCCTGGGTGATGCAGCCAGCGAAGCTGATGGTCTTGGTCCCCGTGGCAATGTTGAGCAGCATCTTGGGCACAATGACCGTCTGGAACCAGATTTCTAAGCAGGACAGATTCCGGATGAAGACGTACATGGGGGTCTGCAGGCGTACGTCCAGCAGGGTCAGTGTGATGATGATCAGGTTCCCAGAGACAGTCATGAGGTAGGCAAGCAGCAGCAGCAGGAAAACTGTCAGCTGGAGCTCCTTGACGTCCGTCAGGCCTTGCAGGAAGAACTCAGTCACCGTGGTCTGATTGACCGTCATGGAGCTCAGGCCCTTCCCCCACGTGTGCAGGCCTGGGGAGACGGGACCACCGGAAATCAGGACAAGGGAGGGAAAAAGTGCTCCCTACGGCCGCATTCTTTTGCCCTGTCTGCCTCCCCACGGATTCAGGAAGCACAGCAGAAGCTTCTGGAGGCTTCTCGCCCAGCCAGGAAAGTCACCTCTTTCAGAATTTTTAAAGAATTACTGAATGTCAGTGACTCTCCTTTCTCCCTACTTTCTTTCTTTGTTCCTTTCTTTTTCTGCCCCCTCTGAGAAAGCCTTCAAAAAATTCTCACCTGCTCTCCCAATCTTGCTAAGAACTGGAAAAGCCTTCTTCATCCTTCGAGACCCAGCTCCAGGGCGACCTCTCCTATGAAGTCGTTCCTGTGAGTGCGAGGCTGATCGTCTGCGTCCTCACGGCTCGCATAACGCATGGTCTGCACCTCGGCTGTATGTCTGCGTGGTCAGTTATGTGGGCTCGAGCCCGTACCCTCTGCTGGGCCCCAAACAACCTGACCTCATAGACTGTTTTCATTTGTCTGGGCGTCTCGGCTCCTACCTTCCCTTTTTCCTCAGCGGGGGCTCCAATCTTCTCAGAACTGCATTCACAGAAGAACGCCCTACTTCCTAAAAGCATTGCTCACATTTGTAACATGTAATTTTTTTTGTGTGTGTGTGGTGCTGTGGATTGAACCCAGGGGCATTCTACCTCCGAGCTACACCCCCGGCTCTATTTTATTCTTTATCTTGAAACAGGGTCTCACTAAATTGCGGAGGGCCTCACAAATTGCTGAGGCTGGTTGTGAACCTGCGATCCTCCTGTCTCAGCCTCCCAAGTACTGGGATTACAAACGCGTGCCACCATACTTGGCTTGTAATGTGTAATTTTGGAATAAGAAGCCATTCTCAGCTGGGCGTGGTGGTGTATGCTTGTAATCCCAGTACTTGGGAGGCTGAGACAGGAGGATCCGGGTTCGCGACCAGCCTCAGCTACTTAGTGAGGCCCTCTGCAACTTAGTGAGACCCTGTTTCAAAATAAAGAATAAAAAATAGGGCTGGGGGTATAGCTCAGGGGTAAAAAGTCCCTGGGTTCAATCCCCAGTACCGCAAAAAAAAAAGTTTGGAAAATTCTTGTACCTCTGAGCTATACCCCTAGCCCTATTTTATTTTTTATTTTGAAACAGGTTCTCACTAAGTTGCTGAGGTTATTCTTGAACTTGTGATCCTCCTGTCTCAGCCTCCCAAATACTGGGATCACAGGCGTGAGTCACCACACCTGGCTGCAAAAGGGCCCATTTAGGGGAGGAGAAGCTATTCGTTAGCCTCTGGGTTTTTTTTTTTTTTTTTTTTGGTACTGGGGATTGAACCCAGGGGCATTCTACCTTCGAGCTACACCCCCAGCCCTATTTTTTATTCTTTATTTGGAAACAGGGTCTCACTAAGTTGCGGAGGGCCTTACTAAGTAGCTGAGGCTGGCCGCGAACCCAGATCCTCCTGTCTCAGCCTCCCAAGTACTGGGATTACAAGCGTGCACCACCATGCTCAACTCTCATATTTTTTTTTAAAGGTTTCTGATCTATTATTTTCTCAGGATGAGCAAGAGGGAACTCCCAGAGGTGGTAGGGAATTTGCCTAATAATTCAGAAACTTTGGTCTTGGGTCATTTCTGGGGCCTGTATGGGGAGGCTGGGACATGCAGCTTTCTGTACAAGTCATTATGTGGGAAGCGCCTCATAGACTCACCAGCCCAGGGACATCAGTTCTCAGCTGTCTGATGATTTCCTGAAGACGGAGCAGGGAGTACAAAGCCCTGAATGGCCTATGAGGTTCCATGAAAAACATTCAGACTTGCGGCAAAACTCCGTGGAGGCAACTCTGTAGCAGTAGTCTCAGGTTTTTGTGTCCTGGAAATTTGCATTTGATTCTCTCTTCATTTCTCTGGTCTTCTCCAATATGCAGGTCACTTCAGCAGCAGGGATCCTAAAACACAGTTAGCCAAGGGCAGGATTCTGTTGCTCAGTTAACATCCAAACCACATGGCAAAAGGGCTGGAGACCCGAGTTGGGGTTGGGAGCTCCTGCTTTTACTGCAGCCGCAATTTCTTCCACGAGTCTAAGGTTCTCAAGTTTTGGGTTACATGGGAGGATTCTGCACAGGTTTCACCCAATGGAAAGTTCCGTTGCATTGTAGACTCTATTACAGACTCAAGGGACCAATTCAGAGACAAAACAAATGATGCTCAGGGAATCCGTGCTCAGAATTCACTAAGGAACTTAGGATATGGTTGTTCTGGTCACAAGTTGTAAGCAGGACAATTTGCGAAAAATCTCCAGAGAAAATGACAGACTATTACTCAAAAACTTGCTTCTAAATGAATATTGTGTCATGGTCAGATGTTAATAATGTAGTGGGTGATAATCTGTTAGGTAAGTATTTTTGAGAAAGGATAAGGAGAGTGGGAAGGCATCTGGAAGACAACTTTGTCATGATTTTGGCTGGCCCAACCACAACTATGAGTGCCCAGCCTGTTCAGCAATTTTATTTTATTTGTTATTATTTTCAATATACTTTTATTGGTGCATTGTAATTGTACATCATAATAAGGTTCAGAAGCAATTTTAATTCGATTGCTAACATTTTATGCTCAGCTGTGGTATTACATATGGGTACCTCTGCATGATGTGAATGTAGTATGTTGGTATATCAGGAGTCAGAGGACAAGCCAGACGTGGTGGCACACGCCTGTAATCCCAGTACTTGGGAGCTGAGACAGGAGGATCGCAGGTTTGAGGACAGTCTCAGCAGGTAGCAAGACTCTCATCAACCTAATAAGACCCTGTTTCAAAATAAAAAATAAAATAGGGCTGGGGGTATAACTCAGAGGTAGAATGCCCCCGGGGTTCCATCCCTGGTACCACCAAACAAAACAAAAAACAAAAACAAAAACAAAGAACTCAGAGGATTTAAATTACAGTTATAATTTGGCTGTGAGCTCACACTGGGATATTGTATGGTTCTTTTCTCTTTCCTGAGTCTTGGTGTTTCAGCTTCCAGTAGCATGTTGTAGCCGACAAGGGCAGGGTATGAGTTTCTTCTTTGCTGGAGTTGGTCTCTGAGAGCCCCCGGTCCTGGCAGCCACCAGCCCTGGTATGGGTTCATTAAGATGGTGCCCAGCTCCACTCTCCACTCACCAGATGAGGAGAGCTCATCTCCACTCACCGTGGAGCTCTTTTCAGTTTCCTTCTCTCTGTGGTGCCTCCAATTCAACCACATTTTGACAATCTTTCTTCTTTTGAGTTCTGACTACTTCTCTTGTCAAGAAGCAGTCTTCCTGCTAGTTGAGTTCTGAGTCTTAGAGCAACTGAAACACACTGACTTCTTCTATTCCACCATCTTGGATATACAATAATTTCTTGAAAGCCTCACCTCTCGAGGCAGGACCCCCGGCTTTGTCCTTAAAACTATATTTGGCTAAAAGCAAAATAAAAGAATATAGCTTCTTCACAGCCCCCCTTCATATATTAACAAGCAGGCAGTTCAGACGATAAGACAGCACAGGGAGCCGGGCATGGTGGCGCACGCTTGTAATCCTAGTACTTGGGAGGCTGAGACCGGAGGATCCGGGTTTGCAGCCAGCCTCAGCTACTTAGTGAGGCCCTCTGCAACTTCGTGAGACCCGGTTTCAAAATAAAGTATAACAAATAGGGCCGGGGGTGTAGCTCAGAGGTAGAATGCCCCTGGGTTCAATCCCCGGTACCGCAAAAAAAAAAAAAAAAAAAAAAAAGAAGAAGATAACACAGCACAGGCTCTCTCTCAAATATAAACAAAGTAGTGGTGAAAAGAGAAACAACATAATGATTAATATAATGATTAATTGCTTGGTCTGCGCGTCTCTCGCCTACCCCTGCCCTCCCAACGTTAGGTGACCAAATGTATAAAAAGAGCTTGTTTGTTCAGTAATCAGGGCTCAGATTAGAAGCTCTGCTTTCTGAGCCTTCACTAGTGAATGAAGAAACCTGCTTCCAACTCTGGTCTTTGTCTCTTGACTTCGGGGATCTAGTTTTGTTGCAACACTCTGAACCTTGCTGCATGGGGGATCATGGTTTCAACACATGGGAGTTTGGGGGACATTCCAAATCCAAACCATAACACACATGTACGTGAGTTCATGCAGTATTTGTCTTTATGTGACTGGCTTATTTGGCTTTATGTTACTCACTGAAAGTAATGTCTTCCAGGTTCATCCATGTGGTTGGAAGCAACAGAATTGCTCTCTATTTTTAAGGCTAACTAGTCTATTTTTCATATATATCGTGTTTTCTTTTCCCATGCATCCGCTGATCAGTTGACGGCATATTTTGTTTGCTGTGAATAATGCTGCAATGAACATGTGCGTGCAGAGATCTCTTTGATATGCTGATTTCAATTCCTTTGACTATATATCTAGTTTAGTTTTCTGAGGAGTCTCTATATAATTCTCCACATTAGAAATACTGATAATGGCTATACTAATTTATATTCTCATGAACAGGGGACTGTTTGTCTTTTTTGGTCCTGAGTTATATGAATTCCTTATGTATTTTGGAAATCAATCCTTTATTGGATATATGGTGTGCAAATATTTTCCCTCATTTTGCAGGTTGACTTTTCATCTTGTTGATTGTTTCCTTTTCTGTGCAGAAGCTTTTTTAGTTTGATGTGGTTTCACTTGTTCATTTTTGCTTTTGTTGCCTGTGCTCTTTTCTTTCAGGTGCATGCCGCCACACCCAGTTTGTTGCCTGTGTTCTTGATGTCATATCCAAAAACTCATTGCCAAGATCAATTCCATGGAGATCTTTCCATGTTTTTTCTAAGATTTTATGTTTTCAGGCCTAATGTTTAAGCCTTGAATTCATTTGATTTTGGGGGATGGTGTAAGATTAGAATCTAATTTCTTTTTTTTTTTTGCATATGGATATCTGGCTTTCCCAAACAATTTGTTGAACAGAATATCTTTTACTATTGTGTATTCTTGGTGACTTTGTGGAAGATTCCTTGACTGTATATGTGTGAGTTTATCTCTAGGTTTTTTATTCTGTTCCATTTATCTATGTATCTGTTTATGCTAGTACCATACTGTTTTGATTATTAAGGTTTTGTTTGTAGTTTGAAATCAGCAAGTGCAATCTCTGCAACTTTTTAATGCGTCTGCTTCTGTTTCTTTTCATTTTTCTTTTTTTGTGGTACTGGGGAGCATACTCAGGACCTTGCGCATGCGAGGCAGGTGCTCTACTACTGAGATATACCCCCAGTCCTGTTCTTACATGAGATTGTTTTGGCTATTTATGGCCTTTTTTACTTCCATACACATTTTAGGATTATTTTTCCTGTTTCCACAAAAATGTCATTGAAATATTGATAGATATTGTATTAAATCTTTGGGTAGTATGGACATTTTAACACACTTTAATTCTTCCTATCAAAGGATACAGAATATTTTTCTATTCATTTGTATCTTTTTAAATATGATTTCTTTCATCAATTTAAATGTGTGTTTTTTAATTGGTGCATAGATAGTAATTATACAAAATAGTGAGTTTAACTGTGGTTTATTTATTTATTTATTTATTTTTGCGGTACTGGGGATTGAACCCAGGGGCATTCTACCTCCGAGCTACATCCCCAGCCCAATTTTTATTTTGAATCAGGGTCTCACTAAGTTGCAGAGGGCCTCACTAAGTAGCTGAGGCTAGCTGTGAACCCGGATCCTCCCGTCTCAGCCTCCCAAGTACTGGGATTACAAGCGTGCGCCACCACGCCCGGCTCTAACTGTGGTATATTTATACATGTACATAACATAATTTGTTCAAAATAATTTCCTAATACCTCCCCTTTCCCTTGCCTTATTCTCCCTTCCCCCATCTTCATCCTCTACTCTACTGATCTCCTTTCCATTTTCTGATATATTTTTTTCCTTTCAAGCATCCATGTATGAGAGAAAACATATGACCCTTGACTTTCTGAATCTGGCTTACTTCACTCAGCATGATGTTCTCCAGTTCCATCCATTTCCCTGCAAATGTCCTAATTCCATTCTTCTTTGTGACTGCATAAAACTCCATTGTGTGTATAAACCACATTTTCTTTATCCATTCATTGGTTGATGGATACCTGGTTATGGTTATATATACCAAGTTATGGTTCCATAACTTGGCTATTGTGAATTGTGCTGCTATAAACATGGGTATACATGTATCACTATGGCACGCTGACTTTAGTTCTTTTGGATAAAAACCTAGGAGTTGTATTGGTGGGTCATATGGTGGCTCAATTCCTAGTCTTTTGAGGAATCACCATACTGATTTCCATGGTGGTTGTAACATTATAAATGGGATTGCTTTCCTAGTTTCTCTTCCAGGTAGTTAATTGTTAGTGTATAAACATGTAATTGATTTTTAATGTTGATTCTGTATCTTGCAATGTTACCGAATTTGTTTATTAGTTCTGAAAGTTTCTTAGTCGTCTTTAGGATCTTCTAAATATAAGATTTTTTTTTGGGTGCTGAGGATTCAACCTAGGGCTTTTCACATGCTAGTCAAGCACTATACCATTGAGCTACATCCTCAGCCTTAAATATAAGATTATGTTACAGTATAATTCTTAATATTATCACAATTTGTTTTAAATAATGTTGTACTACTTCAAATATTGTGCATTAACTGTATAACTCTATACCATCATTTTTTCCTACTGGTCTTATACTACTATTATATGTCTTTATGTCACGTGTTATTAACTCAATAATAGAGTATTGTATTTTTGTTTTATAACTCAACTACTTTTTTTTTTGCAGTACTGGGGATTGAACCCAGGGGCGTTCTACCTCTGTGCTACACCCCTGTGCTATACTTTATTTTGAAATCGGGTCTCACGAAGTTGTGGAGGGCCTCACTAAGTAGAGAGAGAGAGAGAGCTGAGGCTGGCCGCGAACCCGGATCCTCCAGTCTCCGTCTCCCAAAGTACTGGGATTACAAGCGTGCGCCACCACGCCCGGCTTCAACTACTTTTTAAAATGCTTGAAAACAAGGCATGCCTTTTATATTCACCAACATTTCTTAGTGTAGATCCAGTTTTCTCTCTGGTGTCATGTTTCTTCTACTAGAAGGACTTTCTTTAAAATTTCTTGTAGTATAGGTTTGTTGGCAACATATTTTCTCTTAGTTTTGTTCACTTCAAAATTTTTGATTTTGCCTTAAATTTTGAAAGATGTTTTCACTGGGCATAGAATTCTTTTTTTAGGTTTTTTAAATACTTTTATTGGTGCATTATAGTCTCATATTATAATGCAGTTCATAGTGATAGTGATAGTGACATACATCTGGGCATAGAATTCTGGGACAATAGTTCCTCTCTTACCAGTATTTTAAAGTTGCCAATCCATTGTCTTCTTGCTTGTATAATTTCTTTTGAGAATCTGCTGCTATTCTTTTATTTGTTCCTTTGCATGTAGCTTCTCTCTTTTTAAAACGACTTTAAGGCCGGGCGTGGTGGCGCACGCTTGTAATCCCAGTACTTTGGGAGGCGGAGACCGGAGGATCCGGGTTCGCGGCCAGCCTCTCTCTCTCTCTCTCTCTCTCTCTCTCTCTCTCCTTAGTGAGGTCCTCCGCAACTTCGTGAGACCCGGTTTCAAAATAAAGTATAAAAAATAGGGCCGGGGGTGTAGCGCGGAGGTAGAACGCCCCTGGGTTCAATCCCCGGTACTGAAAAACAACAACAACAACAACAAAAAAACGACTTTAAGATATTCTCTCTATTCTTGGTTTTAATTATTTTGACTATGATACACTTGTGTATATGTATAAATTGTGTGAGTATACCACTTTCAGTATTTCTTTCCCTCTATTTTTGCTCTTTTTTTCTGGAAATTATAGTGTACATATTTTCGAGTATTTGGTATTGTTCCATTACTCTGGAATGCTCTGCTTCCCCCCTTCTCTCTCTGTCTCTCTCTTTTGTGGTACTGGGGATTGAACCCAGGGGCATTCTATCTACACTCCCAGTCCTATTTTTATTTTGAAACAGAGTCTCACTAGGTGGATGAGAGTCTCACTACTTGCTGAGGCTGTTCTTGAACCTGTGACCTCCTGTGTCAGCCTCCCAAGTACTGAGATTACAAGCATGTCCCACCATGTCTGGCTCCCCCTTCTCTTTTTTATCTTTGCATTTAATTTGGATGTTTTCAGTTTGCCTGTCTTCACTTTTACTGGTTCCTTCCTAAATGGTGTCCAGCAAGCTTATGAGCTAATTACAGGAATTCCTTATTTCTGTTACTGCATATTCTAGTTTTATCATTCTATTATACTCTTTCTTTAATTTATTAATTTTTTTGGGGGTACTGAGAATTGGACCCAGGGACATTCTACCTCTGAGCTACACCCCCAGCCCTATTTTATTTATTTTTATTTTGAAACAGGGTCTCACTGAGTTGCTGGGGGCCTTGTAAGTTACTGAGGCTGTCCTCGAACCTGTGATCTTCCTATTTCAGCCTCCCAAGTACTAGGATTACAGGCATGTGCTACCATACCCAGCTTCCATTACACACTTAAAAATACATTCTGTCTTTCTGCTGAAGTTTCCAAACTGTTTATGTATTTTGTCTGCTTTGTTCACTAGGTCCTTTAACATAGTAACCATGATTATTTTATGGTTCCTGTCTGATAATTTAATATCTGTCTCATAGCTGGGTCTAGTTATATTTACTGCTTTATGCTTTGCTAATCTGGTATATCCTCTTGATTTTTTGTGTGTCTTGTAAGTTTTTATTTCATGTTGGACAGCATGAGTTCATGAATAGTTGTGACTGAGCTGCATAGTATTTATACCCAGAAATGTGCATATGTTTTCTTCTGCAAGGCTGATATTTGGTGGATTTCAGTCCATCTAGTCAGGAATTGAGCTCAATTTAATTTTTTTTTTGTGGTACCGGGGATTGAACGCAGGGGCGTTCTACCTCCGCGCTACGCCCCTGGCCCTATTTTTTTTTATACTTTATTTTGAAACCGGGTCTCACGAAGTTGTGGAGGGCCTCACTAAGTAGAGAGAGAGAGAGAGAGAGAGAGAGAGACAGGGAGAGACAGGGAGAGAGAGAGAGGGAGAGAGAGAGGGGGAGGGGGGGAGAGAGAGAGAGAGAGAGAGAGAGAGAGAGAGAGCGAGCTGAGGCTGGCCGCGAACCTGGATCCTCCGGTCTCTGCCTCCCAAAGTACTGGGATTACAAGCGTGCGCCACCACGCCCGGCTCAATTTAATTTTTGATGTTGCTATGAATACTTTCAGTGCAACACATTCTTCAAAATCCCTTAATGATGAATTTCTATTACGGTGGTGTGTGGTGTGGTGGCTCAATCGCTAAAGATTTCACTGTTGTTTATCCAGAAAAATATCTCAGTAGAGGGGAATGCAGTGAGATGTAATGATTCAACACTTTGAAAAACACAGTGGAATAAATGCCTACAAAGATACTGAAGTTGTGTAGTTACTACTAAGCTGTGTTAGTGTCCTGAAGAGGGTTAATGAGAGTCTAAACACTATTAACAACCAGTTACTAGCGAATCGTGGGAGCCAGAGAGTCTCCGTGGTAGCTTACAATGGGGGATTTATCTCCTGTAGTGGAAGGACAGACATAGTTGAGTGGCATGTTGATCTACTTGTTAAAGTCATAGAGCTCCAGAGACATGTGAATCATTAGCAAGACAGGTCTGTTATAAAGCTTAGGACCCTGATGGGGGAAGCCTAAGACTGGAAATATGGAAAAGGGATATGTGGATGGGTGTGCCTGAGCATTTTGACTCTGCAGCTCTCTGTGAACACTTTGAATTTGTGGGTGTGGCTCACTGTTCCCCAGTAAGAGCTGGTTGGAAGATGTTCGAGAGGTCTCTCTTCTACTAGGCACTAGCTGCTTCCCTCAGGACCTGTTTGCAACTCTTCTACTAGATGCTAGACAGATATATGAGATGTAAACTCACTCCACAGATCCAGCTGGCTGCATGGTAGGCTTAATAAGGGAGGAAAGAAACTATACACTCAAAGGATTTTAATAACCAGATAACTTGTACTGGCCAGAGTTAGAGGTATGCTTCTGGGATAGGATTTTGATTAGGTATCCGGTATGTAAGACTGGCTGAGCTACAATTTATTGACTTGGGAGACTTTCTCAAGATGTGGGATTTAACACTGCAGCAACAACCTCACTTCATGGCTGTGGTGGTTCTTAGAGCCTGGAAAAAGTGTCCAACGCTTGGTGATGTGGAAATACCTGTTTTCCCTAGAAGACGATAAAGGAATGAATAAAGAGGCTGAGGAAGATGGGCATGATGGGATGAATAGATAATGTAAGAGCATAAGACCTACTAAAATATTTGTTCCATAGGAGTCCCTAGATCCACCAAGGACACGCAGCCTATTCTCCTGAGAGGGACACCTCTCAGTTCAGTGATGGCACTCATTCAATACCAAGGATGATGTTAGGAGAGATGGTCGTAGTTCTGGGCTTGTTAATATTCATGGGGATGATCGGGCCTGAAGTGTTAGATACCAGGTGGCTACATGAAAGCCCGGGATGCTGGGGGACTACAATCACCACGGTGATTGGTAGAGATAGTTAATAGACCATGGCATAGCCTATTTAACATTCATCCTAACTGACCCAGAATCACTTTTAAATGTGTTCTGTAAAAGTCAGGCACACCCTTGCCACACTTCAGCTCTTAATAGATTTTTATCATTGCCAAAGTTGCCTAAGATTCCTCTTTTACTGTTTCTTCAAAAGGAGTCCAGATGATTCCCCTGCAATAGCTTTCATTCTGATTTTAGAACTCAAATGAAATAGTCAGAAATGTCCTTATGAGCATTCCTGAAACCTGACACTGTACAATGGAAAATCATCTCTGTAGAAGATGCCAGAAAGAGCAATCTTAAGAGTTGTCAGAGGGAGGCCAGGCATGGTGACACACACCTCTAATCCCAGTACCTCGGGGGCCAAGACAGGAGGATCACAGGTTCATGGCCAGCCTCAGCAACTTTGTGAGGTCCTCCACAACTTAGTGAGATCCTGTTTCAAAAAAAAAAATAGGGCTGGGGGTGTAGCTCAGAGGTAAAATATCCCTGGGTTCAATCCTCAGTTCCACCAAAATAAAAAACAAACAACAACAACAACAATAAAAACCTAGGAAAGGTGATCTGGTATAGATTTTTTTGCATGCCATTATGAGTAATCTCTTTTGAGAAGCAGCTAGCTATTTTGAAACAATGCATTTGATTTTTTTTTTTGCGGTACCGGGGATTGAACCCAGTGGCGTTCTACCTCTGCGCTATACCCCCGGCCCTATTTTTTATACTTTATTTTGAAACCGGGTCTCACGAAGTTGCAGAGGGCCTCACTAAGTAGAGAGAGAGAGAGAGAGAGACAGGGAGAGAGAGAGAGAGAGAGAGAGAGAGAGAGAGAGAGCTGAGGCTGGCCGCGAACCCGGATCCTCCGGTCTCCGCCTCCCAAAGTACTGGGATTACAAGTGTGCGCCACCACACCTGGCTTGATTTTTTAATAATTATTATTATTGTGCGTGGTGGTGCATGTTTGTAATCCCAGTACTTGGGAGGCGGAGACTGAAGGATCCGGGTTCACGGCCAGCCTCAGCTACTTAGTGAGGCCCTCTGCAACTTAGTGAGACCCTGTTTCAAAATAAAGAATAAAAAATAGGGCTGGGGGTGTAGCCCAGAGGTAGAATGCCCCTGAGTTCAATTCCCAGAACCACAAAAAATTATTATTATTAATTTTGGGGTAGTAGAGATTGAACCTAGGACCTCACACATGCTAGGCAGGTGCTCTACAACCCTAATCCTGATAATTATGGATAAAACTCAGAGCTTCTCATGGAAAGATAGAGTTAGCAATCAGATTTAAGATAAAATAGTTTTTAGGCAGTTGTATCATGTACACAGTCTAACAATATTATTTTCTTGCTTTCCCTCCATTATTAAAAGTTCTTTACCAGGAAAAAACATTTGAATTGGCCTTCTTTTATTACTTTTCTCTTTCCAAGAAATCTGAAACAAAATTTCGACATGTGCTCACATTCAGTTTATCTGAGAAATCACCTTCACAAAAAAGAGGAACTTCATGAGCATCATAATTTCCATTTATTTTGAGGCCACTAAAATGAATAAAGATGCACAATTTTCCTGGCCATTTCCTTGAAGGCTTGTTTGACCTGTTTATTCCTTAGAGTGTAGATGAACGGGTTCAGTAAGGGGGCAACTGAATTATTCAGCACAGCTACTCCCTTATTGAAGGCAACACCTTCTTTCGCCGAGGGCTTTATGTACATGAAGATGCAGCTTCCATAAGATAGGGAGATGACGATCATGTGGGAAGAGCACGTGGAAAAGGCCTTTTTCCTTTGCTGAGCAGAAGGGATCTTCAGAATGGTCCTGATGATGTGTGTGTAGGAGAGAATGACCAGCCCCAGGGTGACCACCAAGGTCACAACTGCTAAGACAAAGTCAAAGAGTTCCAGTAGCCTTGTGTCTGAGCAAGATATTTCCATGAGGGGTCCGTAGTCACAATAATAATGGTTCAGCACATTGGATCCACAGAAATCCAGCTGACTAGTTGGGATAATTGCACACAAGATGATAAGGAAACCGCATAGCCAGGAGCAGAGCACTAGCTGGACGCAGACCCTGTTGCTCATGATGTTTGTGTAGTGCAGGGGTTTGCAGATGGCCACGTAGCGGTCATAGGACATGGCAGTCAGAAGGTAAAACTCAGTGGCCCCGAAGAAAATGGCAAAGAAATACTGAGTGAAGCAGCCAGCAAAGCTGATCGTCTTATTCCCAGTTGAGATGCTGAGTAGCATCCTGGGAGTAAAAGTGGACGTAAAGGAAATTTCCAGGAAGGAGAAATTCCGGAGGAAGAAATACATGGGGGTCTGGAGGTGGGAGTCAAGTACTGTGAGGATGATGATGGTCAGATTTCCTATGATGCTGAACATGTAGGTGAGGAAGAGAAAGACGAAAATGATGATCTGAAGCTCTGGGATGTCTGTTAGTCCCAGCAGGATGAATTCAGTCAGCGTTTGGTTTTTCATTGCTAACCTCTGCTTCCTGTGAAGCTGAAAGAGAAAAAGGGATGACGAGAAAGAATTACTCAGCTCGGGGATATTAAATAGAGGTTGTAGATTTTCCCTGAAATCTGTGCATAGGAAATTCCTCTGTCCAATGTGACCCAACAGAATGTCTGTTGGTCTTAATCTGCTCCTTCACATTAAAAAAAAATAAATTCCATCTAGGAGGTTCTGTTTCTGGGGCCCCAAAAGGATGTCTGCCCCATCCTTTTGCTCTTTTTGATAACAATCCCCAAACTGTCACTGCAGGAGCAAAACACCCTTTTTACATGTTTTAGTTTTTGTGCCTGGGAGAAGAGCTCAAGAAAACTTCAAAATATTGAATTTTGTATGTTTCTCTGTCTCCATTTTTATCTAATGGGCTAATGATAGCAGAGAGTCAGTAATTCTAGGAAGGATTTCTTAAACTGCTTTAAACATAAAATGCTTTTCTGGACCGGGGTCCCTTCTTACCTTCTTTAGGGGACAGGGCACAAATATGGCTCTGCTGTAGGAATCTAGGGAAGGGTGGACCTTACAGATTGATATTTTTTTCTCATTAGAAAAAGGATCCTTTTGGGCGTTTATCTTGTTTTTGATCTTCCAGAATCCTTACAATGAAGGAACCTCGAGGTCTGAACTGGGTGCATATCTAGAAGAAATTCAGAGTGGAGGTCGGTCCACGTCCTTGTACCTTCGTAATCTCTGGGATTTAAGGTCTAAGCGATGGGGAGGCTCAGGCGTCAGAAGCACTTTCTGTTCACTAGTTTTTCTTTGGGGGAATTTCTCTGTTTTATCATTCAAAAATTCACATTCATATTTTATAGAAACACCAGTTTAAAAGTTTAAAACTTTTAAAACACTGGGCGTGACGGCGCACACTTGTAATCCCAGTACTTGCGAGGCTGAGACAGGAGGATCGCAGGTTTGTGGCCAGCGTCAGCTACTGAGTGAGGCCCTCCGCAACTTAGTGAGACCCTGTTTCAAATAAAGAATAAAAAAATAGGGTGGGGGTGTAGCTCAGAGGTAGAATGCCCCTGGGTTCCATCCCCAGTACCACACAAAACACCAAAATCTTTTAAAACAAGCCTAAGTGAGCTTTACTAACAAAGATTCTCACAAAGAATAGTAGAAATTCACATTAAGCGGAATCTCATAATTCATGATCATGAAAGGGTAGCATCGATGAACTGTGTACATACTCACTTCTCGACATAGGAAAGATGAGGGATTTTACATCTGGATACTACGTGGGGCGAATCAGGGCTGAGAGGGCAGATGTGCATGAAGCAGTGGAGGGAAATATAACATATTTTCTTTCCTAATACTAATTCATGCCCTGAGACTGGCTTCTTGGGCCCTAGTTTGAAAAGAAACAGTTCCTAGCTCTCCTGGCCTTCAACCCTTTGCTTGCTACTGCCCTTTCTTCAGTGATCTGAGTCGGAACTGGACCTATAATTCCTTACGATGCTGCCTTATTTCAATTCATAAAAGGGTAGAGGAACATTCTCCTCTTTAAAATGTCATTTTCTCCATTTTGTTTGAAGGTTGGTAATGGATGTCGTTGAAATTTTATACCAGTTTCAGTGCTGCATATTTTATCTAGTTCACTGAGGGGAGTCTTTGGGGGGCAAGTTATTGTCCTGGGACCCAGGTCTAGAAAATGTTAATTAGCCCATTTTTTAAAAAAAATAAGATTGGTAATTAACTTTGAACAGGGGACTAGGGAAGATGTTCCAAACAGACCCATGAGGAAGCTGCCACAGAAGTTCCCTTTGGGAACTGAAGCAATCATCATGACAACAATGAAAAATGGAACAACAGCCAGGCACGGTTCTGTGATCCCAGTACTTGGGAGGCTGAGATAGGAGGATTGTAGGTTCGAGGCCAGCCTCAGCGACTTAGCAAGACCCTGTTTCAAAACAAAAAAATAAAAAGGACTGGACTGGGGGTGTAGCTTGGAGGTAGATGCCCCTGGGTTCAACCCCCAGTACCAAAGGAAAAAAAGAAAGAGAAAGAATGAACAAATGGACATCCGTTTCTTGAGTGGTTTACCTGAGTGGGGCAGGGTTTTAGCAATTTCCATTCCTTTCATAATTTCATTCTTATAATAGTTAAGGCAGTTGTTATTATTAGGCTCTTAGCTCACTTCGTTATGAGTTGTGAGACCTTGAGCAAGTTACCTAACCTCCAGGTGCCCCAGTCTCCTCCCCCGTAAGAGTGGTGGTAATATAATACCCGTATCACTGGGCATTCACTGGAATCCCAGTACTTGGAAGGCTAAGACAGGAGAATCATAGGTTTAAGGCTAGCCTCAGCAACTTAGCAAGACCCTCAGCAACTTGGCAAGACCCTGTTTCAAAATTAAAAAAAAAAAAGAATAAGGGCTAGGTGTAGAATGCCTGTGAGTTCAATCCACAGTACCACAAACCAACAAACCAACCAACAAACCCCATATCATTAATTTTGTCATGTGTACTAAATATAAAAGTGATTGGGGGCGCCGGGCGTGGTGGCGCACGCTTGTAATCCCAGTACTTTGGGAGGCGGTGACTGGAGGATCCGGGTTCGAGGCCAGCCTCAGCTGTCTCTATCTCTCTCTTTCCCTGTCTCTCTCATCTTTCTCTCTCTCTCTCTCTCCTTAGCGAGGCCCTCTGCAACTTCGTGAGACCCGGTTTCAAAATAAAGTATAAAAAATAGGGCCGGGGGCGTAGCGCGGAGGTAGAACGCCCCTGGGTTCAATCCCCGGTACCGCAAAAAAAAAAAAAAAGAAGTGATTGGGAAGTGTCTAGTATTTCCGATAAAATGTTTGGACAACTTAAAGACATCATAACCTTTGCCCCTTCATATAGCTAAGCAACCAAGTATAGCCAGGGATCTTAATTCTGTAACAATCCTAGATATTTTAGCCAGATGTTTCTTTCTTATACTCAGATTAATAATATTTTTTGGCCATATTTTTTCCTAGAAAAATTTGTCTGCTGAGGCATTATGGTTATAACTTTTCTTTAGCATGTTAGAAATGAAAACCGAGACCTTAATATATCTATACATTAATTTGTTTAAAAACAACTATAACAAACATACTAAAATTCTGTTGGTTAATTATGATAATACACAATAATGGGATTCATTGTGATATGTTCCTAAAAGCACATAACATAATTTGGTCAATTGTATTCCCCAGTATCTCCTCTTTCCTTTCTCTCATCCCTCTGCCTTATCCCCATCCTTTATTCTACTGGTCTCCTTTCTATTTTCATGAGATACTTCCCTTTTTTCTTGTTTTCTAACTTCTACATTAGAGAGAAAACATATGACCCCCAACTTTCTGAGTCTGGCTTATTTTACTTAACATGATGTTCTCTAGTTCCATCCATTTTCCTGCAAATATCTTAATTTCATTCTTCTTTGTGGCTAAATAGAACTCCATTATACATATGTATGTATTACATTTGCTTTAGCCATTCATCTGTTGAGTGACACCTAGGCTGGTTCCATAACTTGGCTATATTGAATTGCACTTGTTATAAATATGGGTATATGTGTATCTTTATAGTATGCTGAATTTAGTTCTTTCATATAAATAGCTAGGAGTGGCATTTCTGGGTCATATAATGGTTCCACTCCTAGTTTTTGAGGAACCTTTATCCTTATTTCCATAGTAACCACTATAGAAATTTAGTCCTGCCAACAGTATATACTTGTTCCTCCACCCCCCCACCCCTAGCCACATCCCTGCCAGCATTTATTATTTTTCTTCTTAAGGACTGTCATTGTAACTGGAGTGAGATGAAATTTCAGTGTAGTTTTGATTTGTATTTCTCTATTTTATAAAGATATTGAATATTTTTTCATTAATTTGTTGGCCATTTGTGTTTATTCTTTTGAAAAGTGTTTAGTTCATCTGCCCATTTATGATTGGGTTATTTGTTGCTTTGGTGTTTTTGAATTCTTTATGTATCTGGATATTAATACTCTGTCTGAAGAGTAGATGGCAAAGATTTTTTACCACTCCATGGGATCCCTCTTCATGTTCTTGTTTCTTTTGTTGTGCAGAAGCCTTTAAATTCGATGCCAGCCCATTTGCTAATTCTTGATATTATTTCCTGTGTTTTAGGGGTCGTATTGATCAAGAAGTCATTGCCTGTGCCTACATTTTGGAGCATTGATCCTATATTTTCTTTTAGAAGTTGTAAAGTTTGTGGTATAATTTTTATGTCTTTGATCCATATTGAGTTGACTTTCATTCAAGGTGAGTGACAGGGTCTAGTTTCATTCTTTTACATATGGATATCCAGTCTTCCCTGCATCAGTAAAGGTTAAAAGGATGGCTTTTCTCCAAGGTATGTTTTGGTAACCTTTGTTAAGGATCAGATGACTGTGTCTGTGAGGGTTTTTCTCCTTACTCTTGTTTTAATCCATTAGTGTAGGTGTCTGTTTTTATGCCATGCTGTTTTTGTTACTGTAACTCTGTAGTATAATTTAAGGGTGGATATTGTGATGCCTCCAGAGTTGTTCTTTTTGCTCAGGAATGTTTTGGATATTCTGAGTCTTTTCTTCTTCCTTATGAATTTTAGGAGTTTTTTTAAATTTTATAAAGAATGACATTGATATTCTGATAGTGTGATAGTCAACTTGACAGGATCATGACACACCCAAGATCATGTGACTTTGGGTGTGTCAATGAGACAATTGGTTTATATAACAGCAGATTAAACAGAAAGTCCTGCCCTAAATGTAGTCAGCAGGGTTTTGATAGGTGCAGGACTTAGATAAAAGAAGGAGAAAGCCATGTAGAGGGATGTACGACTCTTTCTGAAGAAAACGCATCTGCTCTTGTCTGAGATCGTCAGCCTCCAACTTCGCCGCTTCTCTGAATAGCTTCTTGATCTTCTGCTCTCCTCTGAGATCGTCGGCCTTCAGCCCTTTGAACTGAAACTTCACCATGAGAAAAGCAAAGTGCCTCCCAATCACAGGGCGGCTTAGCAGCTCCTGTCCCAGCTAAACACAGTTTGACTTTTCCTTCTCCCACTGTTTCCAGAGAAAGCTTGTCAGCTTTGCCTCTTTCTCTTTCTCCCATTGTCGCCCGAGCCCCAGACCTGCCTCGGTGGTGCATGTGATTTGGGGCAGCAAATTCCTTCCTGTCTTGTGTTCCAATAACAGAATTCCTAAATTCCTCCAAGCCTCTGCCCTTCCAATGCTGTGAGTCAGTGCATTCCCTGTCACCCACCTCTTGATTAGCTGTTCCTCACTTTGATTCCAAACTGTGAAGGACTTAAGGCCTGCCGCTGGTCTCATCTCTGTCATATTGGATCCCCTATTTCTTTTTAGCACAATAATAAGTATTATTTTAAATTTCAAGTCACTATATTGACAAACTGGTGAGAAGAGTGGCATCGTTTTACATTTTTGCAAATTTTGTTTTTTTATTTTTATTTTTAGGGTCCTTTTTTATTAGTGCATTGCAATCATACATCTTGAAGGATTTCAGGGTGTTTGATGTATGCATGTACTCTTTTTTCAATTAGCCGTCCCCCTATTCCCACTCTCCCGCCTCCCCCCTCCCTCCTTCCCGTTTTCAGCATAGTAGTTGACTTTTATATCTTTGTGTAAGTCCATCCTGTGCTCCAGTTTGTTTCCCTCTCCTTCCTTCCCATCTCCCCCAGTTAGTTCACCTTCTTCACTCATCTGAGGTTTTCTGTCTTTGTCTGTGGTCCCTCCTGTGCAGGGTTGTGGCTCATCATCCCCTGACCTCAGCACTGGGGTACTATGGGGCGGGGCCGGGGGCTTCTCCCTCCCCACTCCACCAGTGCCAGGGTGAGGGGTTCTCCGGTGGTGGGGCCGAGGGCTCACCCGCCCTGTGTCACCAGCGCTGGGGGTGTCCGGGAACAGGGCCAAGGGCTCACCTTCCCTGCACCCCAGCACCAGGGGATCTCTGGGGATGGGGCCCAGGGCTCTCCCGCCCTGCGTCCCCAGCACCGGAGGGGGGTCTCCGGGGGCAGGGCCAGGGGCTCACCCGCCTCAGGTCCCCAGTGCCAGGGGATCTTTGGGGGTAGGGCCCAGGGCTCTCCTGCCCCATGTCCCCAGCGCTGGGGGTCTTTGGGGGTGGGGCCAAGGGCTCACCCACCCTGTGTCCCTAGTGCCGGGGGGAGAGTTCTCTGGGGGTGGGGTCGAGGGCTCACCCACCCCGCGTCCCCAGTGCTGGGGGGAGGGTTTCTCTGGGAGTGGGGCCAAGGGCCCAACCACCCCGCGTCCCCAGTGCCAGGGTTCTTTGGGGGCAGGGCTAAGGGCTCACCTGCCCCATGTCCCCAGCACCAGGGGGAGGGGTTCTCTGGGGGCTGGGTCAAAGGCTCACCCACCCTGTGTCCCCAGCGCTGGGTGGTCTCCGGGGGCAGGGCCAAGGGCTCACCCTCCCCGTGTTCCCAACGCTGGGGGGAGGGGTTCTCTGGGGGTCGGATCGAGGGTTTGCCCGCCCTATGTCCCCAGCGCTGGGGTTCTCTAGGGACTGGGCCGAGGGTTCACACGCCCCTTTTCCCAGCACCGGGGTTCTCTGGGGGTGGGGCCGAAGGTTTGCCTGCCCCATGTCCCCACTGCAGTAGGAGGGTCTCTGTGGGTGGGGCCGGGGTTGACCCACCCGTGTTCTCAGTGCTGGGCCACTGGGGAGGGGGCCTTGTCTCAACTACATATGTCCTCAGTTCTGAGGTGTTCCAGGACGGTGTTAGGCTGCTCACGGGGGGCGATGGCTTACTGGCTCCTGTTCTCAGAGTTGGGCTGCTCCTGTGTATGGCCACCTCTTCTTTGTCTCTCATTGCACTTGTTGCAGAGGCAGAGGCTCACGGCCCACCCCTTGAAACCATTGTTGTTGTAGGTGTGGTCTGGATTGACTTGGGCTTCATCATATTCCGGAGTTGATCAGTTTCAATGGTGGTCTATAGTCACTGGTTTCACAAGGATCTGCTATCTCTTTGCTGTTGGTCTCTGGGAGTTGCGGTGTAGGTGTGGCCCTGCATTTTCATTGCTGAGCTGCTCCAGGGGGCCATGCTGTGTTCATCCAGGTCCTCAGTGTTGTGGTGTTCTGCGCCAGTGCTAGGCTACTCCATGGGGGCCATGTTTCACCCGTTCTTTTTTTCAGTTTTGGAGTGCTTCTATGCCTGGCTACCTCATCCATGTCTCTCCGCGTCACTTTCTTTGCGGGGACTGAGGTTTGCATCCCATCCTTTGCAGTCACCGCCATTGTAGGTGTGGATTTTGTTCAAATTGGGCTTTATTATGGTCTGATGTCAACGCTTTTGATGGTAGGCTATAATCTCTGGTTTCACAAGAATCAGCTGTTTCTTTGCTGGAGGATTCTGGGAGCTGCGGTGCTGGGGTGGCTCAGCCAAGATGGCGCCTTTGTCTCGGCTCTCTGCTTACCAGGTGAGATGCTTTGAGCTCCCTACCGCCCTCCGCTCCCACTGACTCACAGTCCTCTGCACTTTGGCTCTCATTATTTGGTTGAGTTTTGGCTGTCCTGCTTTTCTTGTCAAGAAGCAGTCTTCCTGCCATCCGGGTTCTATGGGGCGGAGCTGGGGGGCTCCCCTTCCCCACGTCCCCAGTGCCAGGGTGAGGGGTTCTCCGGGGGTAGGACCGAGGGCTCACCTGCCCCTTTTCTCCAGCACCGGGGGGAGGGGTTGTCTGGGTACGGGGCCAAGGGCTCACACGCCTTGTGCCCCAGCACCAGGGAACTCCGGGGGCAGGACCCAGGGCTCTCCTGCCCCAAGTCCCCAGTGCTGGAGGGGAGTATCTGGGGGCGGGGCCAGGGGCTCACCCATCCTGCGTCCCCAGTGCTGGGGGGTTCTCCAGGTGTGGGGCCAAGGGCTCACCCGCCCTGTGTCCCCAGTGCTGGAGGGAGGGGTTCTCTGGGAGCAGGGCGAAGGGCTCACCCGTCCCACGTCCCCATTGCTGGGGGGAGGGGTTGTCTGGGAGCGGGGCAGAGGGCTCACCCGCCCCACATCCCCAATGCTGGGGAGAGGTGTTTCCCAGGGGTGGGGGCTGAGGGCTCCCCTGCCCCACATCCTCTGCGCTGAGGGGGTGTCTCCGGGGGCAGGGCCAAGGGCTTGCCCACCCCACATTGACAGCACCAGGGGGAGGGGTTCTCTGGGGGCGGGGCTGAAGGCTCACCCACCCCTAGTCCCCAGCACCAGGGGAGGGGTTCTCTGGGGGTGGGGCCAAAGGCTCATCCACCCTGTGTCCCCAGCACCAGGTGGTCTCTGGGGGGGGGCAACGGCTCACCCTTCATATGTTCCCAATGCCAGGGGGAGGGGTTCTCTGGGGGTGGGGCCGAGGGCTCGCCGGCCCCATGTCCCCAGCACTGGGGTTCTCCGGAGGGTGGGGCTGAGGATTCACCCGCCTCATATCCCAGTGCTGGGGGGTCTCCCGGGGTGGGACTGAAGGTTTGCCTGCCCCATGTCCCCAGTGCAGGAGGAGGGGTCTCGGTGGGTGGGGCCGGGGGCTGACCTGCCTGTGTTCTCTGTGCTGGGCAGCTGGAGAGGGGGCCATGTCTCATCTACATATGTCCTCAGTTCTGGGGTGTTTCAGGACGGTGTTGGGCTGCTCATGGGAGGCTGTGGCTTACTGGCTCCTGTTCTCAGAGTCGGGCTGCTCCTGTGTATGGCCACCTCTTCTTTGTCTCTCATTGCACTTGTTGCAGAGGCAGAGGCTCACGACCCACCCCTTGAAACCATCGTTGTTGTAGGTGCGGGTCTGGATTGACTTGGGCTTCATCATGTTCTGGAGTTGGTCGGTTTCAATGGTGGTCTATAGTCTCTGGTTTCACAAGGGTCTGCTGTCTCTTTGCTGTTGGTCTCTGGGAGTTCGGTGTAGGTGTGGCCCCGCATGTTTGTTGCTGAGCTGCTCCAGGGGGCCATGCTGTGTTCATCCAGGTCCTCAGTGCTGTGGTGTTCTGCGCCAGTGCTAGGCTATTCCATGGGGGCCATGTTTCACCCGCTCTTTTTCTCGGTTTTGGGGTGCTCCTATGCCTGGCTACCTCATCCATGTCCCTCCACGTCACTTCCTTTGCGGAGGCTGAGGTTCACGTCCCACCCTTTGCAGTTGCCACCATTGTAGGTGTAGATTTTGTTCATCTTGGGCTTCATCATGGTCCGATGTCAACTGCTTTTGATGGTGGGCTATAATCGCTGGTTTCACAAGAATCAGCTGTTTCTTTGCTGGAGGATTCTGGGGGTTGCGGTGCTGGGGTGGCTCAGCCAAGATGGCGCCTTTGTCTCCGCTCTCCACTTACCAGGTGAGATGCTTTGAGCTCCCTACCGCCCTCTGCTCCTTCCACTGACTCACAGTCCTCCGCACTTTGGCTCATCATTATTTTGTTGAGTTTTGGCTGTTCTGCTTTTCTTGTCAAGAAGCAGTCTTCCCGCCGTCCAGGCTCTGACTCTTGGAGCGCCAGCGACAAGCTGCCTCTCTCTTTCCCACCATCTCGGTTCTCCCCTGTGAGGCCTCTTTGGCTCTGGCCAGCTCCTGCTCCTTCTGTACCAACTGGACCCTGAGCTCCGTGACCGAGAGGACCTCAGCAGCCTTGCCGCCCTGAGACTCCTCCAGGTCCTTGGCCATGTCTCCTTCATCTGCTTCCTGGACCAGGACACCTCTTCCCGCAGGAGTACTGGCTAGCCTCAATCGCCATCTGCTGGAGCCGGGGGTGCCCTGGCGCGGGGCCGATCGCTGGGCCCCGTTGTATCTGCACACAGCTCTCAGGCTGCGGGCTGGTGGTCGCGTGGGCCCTGCTCAAACATATTTTTTAAAAATGGTTGAAAGACCTCTGGGCACCAGTGTGCGGGCAGGAGAGGGTGCTGGGGAGCGGTGAGCTGTCTCCGTGCTGGGCTCAGCAGCGGCCAGCGCCCGGAACTCTGTGGCCATGGCCACAGCAGCACCTTCCTCCTCGTCCTCTCCAGAGGCTCTGAACCGGGACGCAGCTACCGACCCAGCCCCGCGGCCTCCTCCCCGCCCTATTTTTCTTGTTAAGAGGCAGTCTTCCCGCCAGCCGAGTTCTGAGTTCAGAGTGCGGGCAACACGCTTCCTCCCTTCATCTCACTCACCCGTGTTCTGTGGATCTGGTTTGACGTGGATTTCATCACAGTCCGATGTCGACTACTTTCGATGGTGGACTATAATCGCTGGTTTTACAAGAAGCAGCTGTTTTTTGCTGGAGGATTCCGGGGCCGCGGTGCTGGCGGGGCTCAGCCAAGATGACGCCTTTGTCTCCGCTCTCCGCTTACCAGGTGAAATGCTTTGAATTTCCTACCGCCCTCCGCTCTTTCCACTGCCTCGCATTCCGCTGCACTTTGTCTCCCATTGTTTTGTTGAGTTTTAGCTGCGCTTGTTTTCTTGTCAAGAAGCAGTCTTCCCGCCCACCGAGTTCTCACTGCCTCCCGCTATCCTGCCATCTTGGTTCCTCCTATTTGCAAATTTTAAAAAGGGCTAAAAAATCTATGTACTAAAAATAAATATTTAAACAGCATTTTGGGAAGATTTTCTCCTCCTGGCAAGTTTGAAATGCAATGCTGATACCTCCTGTGATACACTCATCTCAGATGCTGCCTTCACGAGGAGGGAGTTACAGAAGCACTCCTGTTTTCATGGGGAGGAGCTTTATGAATATCGTCCTTAAGTTGCATTGAGTTTGAGGTCATGCTATTCATTAAAGACTCACAATTTTCCTGGCCATTTCCTTGAAGGCTTGTTTGACCTGTTTATTCCTTAGAGTGTAAATGAACGGGTTCAGTAAGGGGGCAACTGAGGTATTGAGCACAGCTACTCCCTTATTGAAGGCAACACCTTCTTTCGCCGAGGGCTTTATGTACATGAAGATGCAGCTTCCATAAGATAGGGAGATGACGATCATGTGGGAAGAGCACGTGGAAAAGGCCTTTTTCCTTTGCTGGGCAGAAGGGATCTTCAGAATGGTCCCGATGATGTGTGAGTAGGAGAGAATGACCAGCCCCAGGGTGACCACCAAGGTCACAACTGCTAAGACAAAGTCAAAGAGTTCCAGTAGCCTTGTGTCTGAGCAAGATATTTCCATGAGGGGTCCATAGTCACAATAATAATGGTTCAGCACATTGGACCCACAGAAATCCAGCTGACTGGTCAGGATGATTGGGGACAAGATGATAAGGAAACCGCATAGCCAGGAGCAGAGCACTAGCTGGACGCAGACCCTGTTGCTCATGATGTTTGTGTAGTGCAGGGGTTTGCAGATGGCCACGTAGCGGTCATAGGACATGGCAGTCAGAAGGTAAAACTCAGTGGCCCCGAAGAAAATGGCAAAGAAATACTGAGTGAAGCAGCCAGCAAAGCTGATCGTCTTATTCCCAGTTGAGATGCTGAGTAGCATCCTGGGAGTAAAAGTGGACGTAAAGGAAATTTCCAGGAAGGAGAAGTTCCGGAGGAAGAAATACATGGGGGTCTGGAGGTGGGAGTCAAGTACTGTGAGGATGATGATGGTCAGATTTCCTATGATGCTGAACATGTAGGTGAGGAAGAGAAAGACGAAAATGATGATCTGAAGCTCTGGGATGTCCGTTAGTCCCAGCAGGATGAATTCAGTCAGCGTTTGGTTTTTCATTGCTAACCTTTGCTTCCCTTGAAGGAACAAAGGAATTAAGTCAGTGATACAATGAGTCAATCAAGAGTTTCTATTGGATAGAGACTGACTTTTCACAAAAACAATTTTCTTAAACTCTCTGTGGCTCTTTTTCAGGTACTTTCTATTCTATCTTCTAAACCAATACCCAAGTTATTTTCTTTTTTCATTTTCATTTTTTTTTTTTTTGTGGTACGGGAGATTGAATCGGGGACATTCTGCTTCTGAGTTACTTTAGTCTGTTTTATTTTTTATTTGGAAACAGGGTCTCACTAACTTGCTGAGGCCTCACTAAGTTGCTGAGGCTGGCCTCATACCTGCGATCCTCCTGTCTCAGCCTCCCAAGTACTGGGATTACAGGCGTGCATCACCATGCCCGGCTTTTATTTTCACTTTGAACATGGCTCTACTTTTGATCTTTTGTTATCTCTTCTACCTTGTCAATGGTATCTCATTTCTATCACTTTTTCAGTTTCAGTGGGAGAAGAAATGTTAGCTCAGTTAGAAGCCTTCAGAAGGGGATCATCTGTACCATTAAAGCTGGGTAACTGAAGATTCCCCAGCTTCTACCTGAGTTGTGAATTTGTGGAGCTTCATAACTAATAGAATCAGTCTCTATGCATTTGCTTGTGGTGTCTGCTTTCCCTCAGGTCCTGGGTCTGTCTTAGAGGGTTTCAACAGAGGGACAAATGATGTATCTCCAATTAGATTCAGGCTTCTTCCATATCCATGTTTATTAATGGCTACATAATTCTGCTCTGGCTGAAAAAATATAACTGAAACTAAAAGTTGCAAATATTACTTAGGTGTTTCTTTAATTCTATGAACTTGAATGAATAAGGCCTTTTACATCATGCTTTGAGAAAGCGAGTAACTATTTTTTATTATATAAATGAGGAACAGGTTTCTGAATATTTACATAGCTTTTATATTAAAATTTTACTTATAAAATTCATCATCTTAATCATTTTTAAGAGTACATTTGAGTAGGGTAAGAAAATTCATATTTGCAATGTAATATGCAAATATATAATATTACATGCTATAATATTTTCATGGTAAGTAGTATAATATTTAAGAATATTCATATGTTCAACACGTCTCCAGAACTTTCTTTTTTTTTTTTGCGGTACCGGAGATTGAACCCAGGGGCATTTTACCTCCGAGCTACACCCCCGGCCCTATTTTTTATGCTTTATTTTGAAACCAGGTTTCATGAAGTTGTGGAGGGCCTCACTAAGTAGCTAAGGCTGGCTGCAAACCCGGATCCTCCTGTCTCCGCCTCCCAAGTACTGGGATTACAAGCATGCACCACCATGCCCAGCCCTCCAGAACTTTCTAATCTTCTAAAACTGAATTTCTAAACCCATTAAAGAACAATTTCCCATTTCTTCCTTTTCCCAGTTCTTGGAAACCACCATTCTACTCTTTGATTTTATGAATTTGACTACTTTACATACTTTGTATAATTAGAATCATACAATATTTATCTTCTTGTGATTAGTATATTTCACTTAATGTAATGTTCTCAAGGTTCATGTTGTAGCATTTGACAGGATTTCCTTCCTTTTGAAGGCTGAATAATATTCCATTATATGTATATATCACATTTTGCTCATCTGCTGATGTACATTTGGCTGCTTCTACTGCTTGGCTTTTGTGACCAGTGCCGCTATAAACATAGGTTTTCAAATATCTCTTTTGAGATCTTCCTTCCAATCCTTTTGGATATATGCTCAGGATCATATATTGCTGGATCATATTGTAATTCTACTTTTAGTTTTTTTTTGAGCAATTGCTGTATTTTTTATAGTGGCTATGCTCTGCATAAAATTTTTACATCAAAATGAAAATCTGAATATCTTTGACACAGAATGAAAGCAGAGAGAGGTCTGAGTCTAAGAAAAGAATTAACATAATATTGCATTTATTCATGTGTTAAACATTTTCTCTTTTTTGAGTATATGCTCATATTTCAACATACTCAATATATACAATGTATTTCCAAAACCAGATTATAAATTCCTTAAGAGCAGGTGGAGGGCAAGAGAACCAGCACTATTGGATGATCAGAGTGTTGGATTTGTGCTAGTGTCTGTCAGTCTGTCTGTCTTTCTTTCTCTCTTTGTGGCACTGGGGATTGACCCAGAGGCAGTCTACCTCCAAGCTACACCCCTAGCTCTTTTTATTTTTTGTTTTTGAAACAGGGTCTCACTAGGTTACTGAGAGGCTTACTAAATTGCTGGGGCTGGCCTTGAACCTGTGATCCTCCTGTCTCAGCTTCCCAAGTACTAGGATTACAGGTGTGCACAACCACTACTGACTTTGTGCTCGTCTCTTACATTATTCCTCTTTTCTGGTATTCTTCTATCCCCCCAAACAACAGAAAAACCAAGCAATATGGCCAAAATACTTACTTATTAAATAAATTAAAAAAACCTAGGGCCGGGTGTGGTGGCGCATGCTTGTAATCCCAGTACTTTGGGAGACAGAGACCAGAGGATCCGGGTTCGTGGCCAGCCTCAGCTCTCTATCTCTCTCTCCCTCTCTCTCTCTCTCCCTCCCTCCCTCCCTGTCTCTCTCTCTCTACCTAGTGAGGCCCTCCGCAACTTCGTGAGACCCGGTTTCAAAATGAAGTATAAAAAATAGGGCCGGGGGTGTAGAGTGGAGGTAGAACGCCCCTGCGTTCAATCCCCGGTACCGCAGAAAAAAAAAAAAACCTAGCTCCCCCTCCTTACTTCGTCTCCCACTTCTCCCTCTATTCTTGGCTATTTACCATGTAAATAGTACATTCCAAGTAAGAACTTTAAAAAGTCTCTTGAATCTACAAACTGATTTTACCTGACCCGCTTTTCTTCTACTGATGAATTATCAGTGAGTCACATATGTTACCTGGTCTCTGCTGGGATTTCAAGATCTGGGAGTCAGGCCTGTATCAGCAAGGTTGTATTTTAAGACTTTTTCTTGTTCATAGCTGGTGATCCTCTCACCAAGTGACAAAAATCTGTGTTTGTTCTGTTTGTTACTGAGGGTAAGGAAAATACAATAATTTCATTTCATTTTATTTTTAGGGTCTTGTTTTTTTTTAAATCTACAGGTAAAGTTGTATATATGCATTATGTACAATATAATGTTTCAGTATATACACATTGTGGATTGGCTGAAATGACAATGTGTGTAGTTTATTTTTTAAAATTTTTTATTTTTTTTTGTGGTACCGGGGATCCTGGCCCTATTTTTTATCCTTTATTTTGGAACCGGGTCTCAGGAAGTTGCGGAGGGCCTCACTAAGTAGCTGAGGCTGGCCGCGAACCCGGATCCTCCGGTCTCTGCCTCCCAAGTACTGGGATTACAAGCGTGCGCCACCACACCCGGCCGTGTGTAGTTGATTTTGACACAGAACTGTTCCTTATGCTTAGTTGTCAGGATACTGAGCGATCTGTCACTAATGGAAAAAAAAACCCTCAGACATCGAATGATCTCAGTAGAGGCTTTCAGGGACCGCTTTAAATTCTCACTGACACTTAGGGAGAGATGTTCATCTGTACGCCAGGCCACCCATCCTGCACTCATTAAGTTTCCTGGTGGGCTGGGTCCCTTTCTTTGGCAGATAGGTATCGCCCCAACACAGAGAATCAGGAAAGGGGCCACCAGGTTGTTGGTCATATATTCTTTTCCAGAAAGGTCAGAGTTTCTTCCAAGAATCCTTGCATACCAAGAATCCTTTGGGCTTCTTCATATTGCTCTGATATTCTAAGATTCCTGAAATAAATCCTAAGGTTTGAAATACCAGGGACCCTTTTTTTTTTACCTACCCCAGCGATGTCCTAGTCACAAGGACAAGGCCGGATCGGGTCATATGGACAAGGCCGGGTCGGGTATATGGCCAAGGCCAGGTCGGGTGCTATGGCTAAGGCTGGGTTGGGTCATATGGACAAGCCCAGGTCGGGTCGTATGGACAAGGCTGGGTCAGGTGTATGGACAAGGCTGGGTCAGGTGTATGGACAAGGCCGGGTCGGGTTGTATGGACAAGACCGGGTTGGGTCGTAGGGTCGTATGGACAAGGCCAGGTTGTGTCATATGGACAAGGCCAGGTCATTTTGTGACCCCAGAGATGTCCTGATCACCAGGATGTATGGAGCTTGGCTGGGTCGGGTCATTTGTGACTTGGATTTCCAGGTTTTGGCATTTTTTGGTAATCATTTTTTATTTTTTGGTAAATAGCTCTATGTTATCATTTGAAACTTCACATTCATCCTACACCTGAAGTCTATAATAATTCTGCATCAATAATTTTACAAAGCTGTTCACTTTAGCTTTGTAAATGATTAAACTCGTAAACAAGTTAAACTTCCATTGATAGGGAAACGACGAGCACTTTTGGCATATCCACACTATACAATACAAGAGGCCAGTAAAAGCGCGTGGAGAAGATTCACATGAACTCACTTGGAGAGATGTATTTGATATGCTGTGATGTGCATAGTCGCATAGATCTGAAAATGTAAGTTAGCAGTAATTACTTTTATGAAGTTAGATGCAGAAGTAAGGGACATAAAGGGAGTTTTCCCTTTTTACCTTATATGTGTTTCTAGGGTTTCAATGTTGTAAAACAAACATAAATTGCTTTTTAATAAAAATAAAATTACAAGCCAGGAGTGGTGGCGCACACTTGTAATCCCAGTACTTTGGGAGGCGGAGACCGGAGGATCCGGGTTCGCGGCCAGCCTCAGCTCTCTCTCTTTCTCTCTCTCTCTCTCTCTCTCCTTAGTGAGGCCCTTCGCAACTTCATGAGACCCGGTTTCAAAATAAAGTATAAAAAATAGGGCTGGGGGTGTAACGTGGAGGTAGAACGCCCCTGGGTTCAATCCCCGGTACCGCAAAAAAAAAAAATTACAGTTACATGATTTCATGCTCCACAATCATAAGACAGTAACATTGATTTAACTACCAATTGATATTATACTTACAGTTGACTTTCAGTTGACTTTACAATGCTGTGGGATTGTAATCACAGATGTCCATGGGACAAATCACAGCTTAGAAGTCCGACGTGGGTGAAAGGCAGCATAAAAGTAACTTGTTTGCTTTCCTATCACTACTTGTTGATATAATTATTCACAGAAGTTCATAAGCTTAAGAAAATTTAGTAGGAAAAAATCCTACCCATCCTGCTATATATCAGTTTAGCTCTCATTTGCCCCTTCTTATTTCCACACTCATTAAAATGCATTAATTTTCTGGCCAGTAAGTAATCCTTTGAGATGTGACGTAGTCATGTAAGTTCATATAGTGACGATAAAACCCTATGGTGCACTAACCCTTTGAAGCCTTACTTGTGTGAGCCAGGCAGGTTATGTGCTTCTTTTCTGATTTTACATGGGACTAAAGTATATTTTAAATGTTCTGTTCAGAGGAGACCTCAGAAAAATCAGTTGAGGAAAGAAATAAAGGATCCCAAGAGTCCCACATTCAGAACATGCTAATGAACCTCGTTTGTTAAGAACTCTGGAATTGAACTTTTAATAGGAGATTGGGGAAGAAGTCCTAAGAGACCCTGAGACGCTAACAAGAGAACATTGGTAGAATGCAAAGCCCAATGGAAACTGCAGTAATAATATTGACTAAAAATAGTCACAACAAATAGAACAACGCATACTGCTAGACAGTGTAAGACAATTGTCTGCTTAGTGGTCATAATGCCACGTGACACTAATGAGCAAATGGTTGAAGTTTTAGGGCCTTTGCCTTCTGCTGCTGTGGTTATTTCATATATTGGTTGAAGAATATGAGTGATGAGCCGGGCGTGGTGGTGCACCCCTGTGTTGGAAGCCTTGGTCATCAGCTCTAAGGTCACCTCGGTCAGGCTTGGAAGGGGCACAAACTGCCCACCCAAGTGGAGATTTGTTTGTACACAGACAAATGTCCAAGGACCAGATGAGACCAATAATCAGGGACCCTGACAACTTCCTGGTTTACCCTTTCCTTCCCTGATTCATCCGTGACTACTTTGATGTTTTTCCCTGACTCATCCCATGACTGCTTTGCTGTTTTCTGTGATTAATCTTTTTTTTTTTTTTTGCGGTACTGGGGATTGAACGCAAGGGCGGTCTACCTCCACGCTACAACCCCGGCCCTATTTTTTTATACTTTATTTTGAAACCGGGTCTCATGAAATTGTGGAGGGCCCACTAAGGAGAGAGAGAGATAGAGAAAGAGAGAGCTGAGGCTGGCCGCGAACCTGGATCCTCCGGTCTCCGCCTCCCAAAGTACTGGGATTACAAGCGTGCGCCACCACGCCCGGCGCTGATTAATCTTTTTTTTACAATGTTTTGGTTAAAACCCTCAATAAAAGAAAGACACTAGTGGAAGGGGAGCAGGGGAGATCTCTCTCTTCTCCAACCGCCCATACTTCCAAAAATTATTCTGACTCCGTGTCATTCATGTGAGAGACAAATCTCATCAATCCATCAACAACACCATTCGCAACACCCCTGTAATCCCAGTACTTGAGAGGTGGAGACAGGAGGATCACAGGTTTGAGGTCAGCATCAGCAATTAGGGAGACTCACAGCAACCTAATGAGAGCCTGTTTCAAAATAAAAAATAAAAAATTGGGTGGGGGTGTAGCTCAGTGGTAGAACTCTCCTAGGTTCAATCCCCAGTACCAACAAACCAAACCAAAACCAAAACCAAACAAAACGAATATGAGTGACAGGGGACAGCTTAATATTCCCCCAGCAGCTCCTTTCTTACTCGTCTTCAGTACCCTGATAACTGTCTGCTAATGAAAGGTTGGAGGCCGTGTGTTCTTCCTCTCTTTCCTCCACAAAGCTAGAAAACTTCCCCTCCAATTGTTCCCTGACACTCCTGCTCAAACCTTTCCAATCCATGCACTGTCAATCTTTAAATGTTTACATGGAAATAATTGTCACGTGACATCCCTAAGAGCTATAAAATATGTCTCTTTTCAACAAGAGGATTTTCAGATTAGCTGGTGCTGAGGAACATGGTCTTGAAGGGATCATTGATTGGGTTTGGCCAAGAGTCTGTATTTTTAGCCTGCTGATAGGAATTTCTATCTGAGGTTGATCCTAGCAGATCAGTCAGCGATTAACTCACAATCTTTCTCCTGACCCCAGTTTGACTGTAGTCAGAGAGCTAATGGATGAATGCATCAACTATGGATTTTTGAGAAAGCTGAAAGGATGCAGAAAAACAGCATACAGAACTCTTTAGACACAGTCCTGAGTGATTACAGGAGGGCAGCAGCACACACGCTACAACAATAGGTGTCTAGCAATAGGCCAACAGAGACAGAATAGCAAAACAAGAACAGCATAACTCACAGAAGAGGGGATCGATGCAATCTGGTCTTGAGGTTTATGGGTAATCCTTGAGTCAGGAGGCTAGACAAAGAGATAACTTTATAGTAGATATTACAGATTGACTTTTTCCCCTCCCAGCCCACATATCCTTTTGAGAAAACCACTAAAGAATGAACTATATGTAGATGTGATGTTCTCTCTCTTTCTCTCTCTCTCTCTCTGGTACTGGGATTGAAGCCACAGGCATTATACCTCTGAGCTATATCCCAAGCCCTATTTTATCTTTTATTTTGAAGCAAGGTTTCACAAAGTTGTGGAGAGTCTCTCTAAAGTTGCTGAGGCTGGCTTGCATACCTGTGATTCTCCTGTCTCAGTCTCCCAACTACTAGGATTACAGGCATGTGCCACTACACCCGGCTCTGTGATGTTCTCTTTTTTGGGAATATGGAGTTAGGTACAGAGTATGTACCTAACAGCTAGCAGATGATATATACACATACATACACACATGCACACACACATTGTATTTACAAATACATTATAAAAACACTTCTGTTTCTTTATAAGAAATATTGTAGAGTGATATAATGGTAAACAAGGCATTCAGTTTGCCTGTTGGATGATAACACTGAGCTGGGAAAAGAAATCCATATTCAGAATAAAAGTCTGTTCCTGTAAAGACAATTGCTGCCCCCACTGTACAGTCAATCCCATTTATCCACAGGGGATACATTCCAAGACCCCTGGGTAGATACCTGAAACTGTGGATAGTACTAAATCCTATATATACAATATTTTTCAAATACATGAATACATACCTATGATAAAGTTTAATTTATAAATTAGGCACAGTATGAGATTAAAAATAATAATTTATCATTGATCTCAATTTCAGCAGCATATGATTTTTTTCTTTTCTTCCCTTATTGAGAACTTTTACCTTTTCACTTAAAGGAAGTACTTTATGGCTTCTCTTTGGCATTTTTGAATTGAGAGCAGCATTACTCTTGTGCCGCTATACAGTAAAATAAGAGTTATTTGAACTCAAGCACTGTGATACCACAATGTTAGTTGAGATGGTTGTTAAATGACTAAGGGGTGGGTAGCATATACAGCATGGAAACACTGGACAAGGGGAGATGGTTCGTATCCCAGGCATGATGGAGTAGGATGTGCTGTGTATGCCTTGGAGCATTGTCTAAGATCAGAAGAATCTTAGACAAAATACCTGTTTTGGGGTTCTGGTTGCCTATTATATATGTCTTCCTAAAGTCTTTGTAGAATGAAGCCCAGCATATTTGATGCAGGTTTAGCTTTCTTCTCTCTGCAATTGTGGAATCTCATAGCCATGGAGCACCTGCCTTCTTAGAGGTAATACTTCCAGGCTTCAAAGAGAACGGCTCTAACTTCTATGTGTTGATCTTGGCTATAAGATTCTTTGAGAAGTACATTCTACAGCAATGCACTTTAACTTTGGGATGGGGGAGGGGTTTCATTGTGAAAATATGGGCCCTTCTCATAGATTTTGAGAACTTAGCCTTCATTTTCTAAAACATCTGTGGACTTTTGAGCAGTCTGGGAAGAGAGGCCTTAATAAGTTTCAGGGATTATGAGTAAATCAAGCTTTTGTGGCAAGTTCTAGGATATGATCGTGGGAATGGGAGGTTGACGAGGCTCCTAGAAATGAGGCTGCTAAAAAGAAGCAAGAGGCCAGGATGTTTGGATCATATATGTAGACAGTCAGGCCACTAAGAAAGATAAAAGGAGTAAGTAGTACAGGATAGAAGGTTTCAGTTAGAGGAAGATGGAAGAGAATAGAATTATTAAGAGAAGACATTGAAGTTATCGGGGATTTTAAAGACGAAAGACCACTTGGGGTAATGAAGAATGATCTAGAGCACTTGTAATTCTGGTAGTGATTAAGGTAGACAGGGAGGTAAGTACCATGATGAAATTAGTCTTGAGTTTTCTTGGAAGGAGGAGGACCATCTGTTACAACCATTACCTCTTCTGGACCCGGTCCATTAGTCAGTGTTGTGGACAAGAGTTTGGAAGTACTGGGTCATAATGAGGTCATGGTGCACCTTGTAGATTAGGGTAAGAAATTTGGAATTTAAGTAATGAGAAACCATCAGAAGGTTTTAAGAAAGACAGTGTGGCATGGTTTGATATATATTGAAAAAACCCAAACTGTGAGAGCTCGTCTTCCTCATTCTGTTGTTACTACAGCTTTATGGCAGTAAGTTGCTCTGCCAGATTTCCTTAGCCAATATTGTTTCATAACTGCACTATCATTTGGAAAGAATATCACATTCTAGTCTAAGGGTGTTCTCACCTTTGGCAGAGAGGTTCTCTTGTTCTTTCCTTTTCTGTGTGTGGGAACATCACACTTGGATTATTTGCATTTGTTGACTACTTTTGGCCAGTAGGTTTTGGAGAGAGCGTTTAATTGCAAGTCTGAGACACCCCAGCTCTGTGCTCTTCCTGTTGTGGTGACACTCCAAGTGTCATGTAGACATGGCAGCATCATAAAACGATGTGGAGGGACTACATGGGGCAGAGTTTATTGCGGACTCATATGGACATAGAGTGTGAGAGACTGTAAACTTTTGTTATTTAAGCCACTGAAGTTGGGGAAGGGGGTTGCTACTATAGTATTTTAGTACACCAGTTCTTCTAACTACATTTAAACAGCAAGAAAGACTTAAAATCAAACAATTCAATTCCTAATAGTAGACGGTAGATACAAAAGATAGATTGGCGAGGAATACATTTTTTTAGGGATATGTGTGTCTCTCAGACTTCCAAAAATATGCTTAGATTGCCTTTGTGAAAATATGATTATACTCTTAATTTATTTACCTATGAGTCCCCCATGAGAAAAGGAGAAAACAACTCTTAGAATAATGTTAAACAAGGTAACATTAACAGAGGATTTATTTGAAGATGTCTGTACAAAGCAATAACTGTGTGGTTCAAAATATGCTTAAAATTTTCAAGAAAGAATTTAGTCCTTTAAAAAATCAAGTATATGGTAGAAAAGCTTATAAAAGTTACTTAGCCACTAAGGAATAATGATGTTACTCACTCATATATTTCTTCTTTTACTGATGAAATGCTTATTGAATGGCTCTTATGAGCTTTGTGCTGTTATATGCAGTAAGACCATCATTCCTGGCCTCAGGCTGGGAATCCCAGCCATTGCCCTGTAGCGCAGAAAGAAGGTAAATTGGAGGAGGTGACCACAGTTATCAGCTGACATGGATTCTCATTGGAAGCTTACTAGGGGTGAGAGTGGAGGCAAAATACTGCTTTCTTAGTTCTCATGTTCTTTGGGGTCTTTATATTTCCTCTGAAAGAGAAAAATAAATAAGAGATCCACATTGTTCTCAAGGGAGAGGGGTTGGACAGGAGATGCATCTTGAGAGAAGTCAAGAACCATGGGGTAGAATAATATGGGCTCTTGTATGCTTCCAACTTTCTAAAGAGATTCATGTTGTAAAGCCTTCCGACTAAGCTTGTTGAGAGCTTAGAGAAGCGTGGGGCAGGTAAAAATCCAACAGTACTTAAAATGCTTAGAAATGCTGAGAAGAATATGAAAGCCAGTTAGCATGGCTGTGTGGCTCAGTAGATAAGCAGGGAGCCTCTGGTGCCAGAAAGATTTGAATTCTGACTCTAGTCCAGGCTCTTAGCTGTGTGACCTTGGGCAAGCCATTCTACCTCAGTTTCAGTTTTCCCATCTGCAAAATCTCCAGGCAGACCTAAGAAGTCCATTGGAAGCATGCCTTGCTTGTTCATTGCTCTTGGTATATAAACCTCAAATGATCAGATATCTTCACTTAAAAATCATATTCTGGGATACCTCATGCATGTGTTCAGCCATCCTTCCTTCTATCCATCCATCCTCCATTCATCTATCTATTCAACAGCTCTTTATTGAGCCTACTGTTGCTTGTCATTGTAGATGGAATTGTGATCAAGAATACATTATCCCTGAACTCCTGGGTTTTACAGAATGGAGGTGAACACACACTTTAAATATATGGCCATTATTTTGGGGATATCATGTCTGAGAAAGCACAGGATACCATGGAGGAAACATATCCAGGGGATGGGGGAGGCGTGTGTCATTCTTTTTATTCCTCTGTTCTTGAAATTCCATTTTATGATTCTCTCAGTTTTCAGCTCTCACTTACCAATAACTCACTACAGTCTGACTTCTTACTTCATCTCCAATTTCCACACTTGCTGAAAATGGCTAAGATAAACAATGAGACCCTAATCGTCCATTCTCATACTAAATTCCTCATGTTAATTGCTCTCTGCAGCATCCCCATTGCCAACGACCTGTGTTTCTTAAGACATTATCTTCCCACGAGTTCCATAGATCTCTTGCTGTTTTAATTATCCCTTCTGCCTCTTCTGCTCTTTAAATACTGGGATGATCCTTCAGAATTTAATATTTGAGTCTCTTCTATGTGTATTTTTATTCATGATCTTCTGCATTCCTTTTCTTCTTTTCTTTTTTTTTTTGCGGTACCGGGGATTGAACCCAGGGGCATTCTACCTCCGTGCTACGCCCCCGGCCCTATTTTTTTATACTTTATTTTGAAACCTGGTCTCACGAAGTTGCGGAGGGCCTCACTAAGGAGAGAGAGAGAGAGAGAGACAGGGGGAGAGAGAGAGAGAGACAGGGAGAGAGAGAGAGAGAGAGAGAGAGAGAGAGCGTGCGCATGCGCAAGCCGAGGCTGGCCGCGAACCTGGATCCTCCGGTCTCCGCCTCCCAAAGTACTGGGATTACAAGCATGCGCCACCACGCCCGGCCTATCTTCTGCATTCCTATATCATCAATTCCATCCTACATGATAAGGATTGCTAAATCCATATATCTAGTCCCAAATTCAAACGCCTTAACACCATGGGCATTTAAATTATCATAGTTGAGAATTTATCTTAATTCAAAACTAAAATCATAATCTCTACAACCCTTTTCTGACCACTTTTGTTTTGATTGAAATGAATGACCATAACATTTATTCAATCTCCTTGGATTGAAACTTTGTGCTCCTACCCACAGGATTCTTTCTACCCCAATTTCTTTTTATTTATTTCTGCTTTCTAGTCTTATTCCTACTTGTCAAAAGCCAGTAGAAATGACATCCCCTCTGAAAACATTTATTGGCTCTTTAATTTGGATTGAGTTGCTCAACTGAGTAACTCAATTGCTTTTTCAGCTATGAAACCTTATTAGTTTTTTATATTAACACTCAACAGAGCCAGGCGTGGTGGCGCACGCTTATAATCCCAGTAGTTGGGAGGCTGATACTGGAGGATCCGGGTTTGTGGCCAGCCTCAGCTACTTACTGAGGCCCTCCGCAACTTAGCGAGTCCCTGTTTCAAAATAAAGAATAAAAAAATAGGGCTGGGGGTGTAGCCTGGAGGTAGAATGCCCCTGGGTTCAATCCCTGGTACTGCAAAAAAAAAAAAAATCCCCCCAAAACCACTCAACAGGTTGTAATTTATTTATTTCCAAATTCCACCAGATTGGAGTTAAACTCTTTGTTGGGTACCTAGTAACTGGCATGGAGCTTGATACATAGTAGGAACTCATCCAGGTCCAAAGCTTTAATTCCTAAATTCTTTAAAGATTCATAAAGTTTTTTTTTTTTTTTGAGGTACCGGGGATTGAACGCAGGGGCGTTCTACCTCCGCGCTATGCCCCCGGCCCTATTTTTTATACTTTATTTTGAAACCGGGTCTCACGAAGTTGCAGAGGGCCTCACTAAGGAGAGAGAGACAGAGAGACAGAGAGACAGGGAGAGAGAGAGCGAAAGAGCTGAGACTGGCCGCGAACCCGGATCCTCCGGTCTCCGCCTCCCAAAGTACTGGGATTACAAGCGTGCGCCACCACGCC
>PVJS01005063.1:0-65891 GCA_004027185.1 Glis glis
GCCCCGCCCCGCCGCTCAGACCCCGCCCAGGCTCGGCACCCGGACGTGAGGTTTTGCCCCGCTCTGGACTCTGCGACCCGGTCCAGACTCGCCCAGGATGGCCTCACCCACCTGCTTGACCTGGGCAGGAAGAGTCGTAGTGCCCCCTAGCGCTCCCGACCTTGGGAGAATAGGCCCCTCAGCCTGTGAATGGGAGCCGGGAAGAGGGTGGCGGGGTGCAGGGCCTGCCCCCACACACACACACCTTTCTTCCGCCTTTTCTCATATCCTGTCCTCCTTGGGTTATTATTAAAGAACTGAAAATGTGAACAAGGAATTGCGCCAGCGGTGCCCTACCCAAGCCAGAGCCCAGCTGAAAGGTGTGGCCACCCCAGGTCACTGTTTACAGGCAGGCGGGACAGTGTACCACAACCTCCTCTGTTGCCAGGGCCACTGGGAGGCTCCTCTTGCTGGGAATGGCACCTACTTGGCACCAGCCTCAAAGAGGCCCTGAGGATTCCACCCTGCCCCCCACCGGGACGCATCTAGACCTCTGGCGCCTTGCTTAACCTTGGGAGGTGACCAGGAAAGGCTTCAGGGAGCCCCAAGAAGAAAGGAAGTAATCTAGGCCGGGCGGGCGTGGTGGCGCACGCTTGTAATCCCAGTACTTGGGAGGCTGAGACCGGAGAATCCGGGTTCTCCGCCAGCCTCAGCTACTTAGTGAGGCCCTCCGCAACTTAGCGAGACCCGGTTTCAAAATAAAGGATAAAAAATAGGGCTGGGGGTGTAGATTGGAGGTAGAATGCCCCTGGGTTCAATCCCCAACACCACACAAGAAATCCTATCTTGTGCTTGAAGGACCCCTCCCCAAAGAAAAACCTCAGGGGACAGGTGCTGCTGGCTCTCAGCAAAAAGAGCTAAAAAGAGCTAGGCGGAGCTGAGACTGGAGGATCACAGGTTCCAGGACAGTCTCAGCAATTTAATGAGACTCTCAGCAACCTAGTGAGACCCTGTTTCCAAATAAGAAATAAAATCGGCCTGGGGGTGTAGCTTGGAGGTAGAATGCCTCTGGGTTCAATTCTCAGAACCACAAAAAAAGGAAAAAAAAAAAAAAGAGCTAAGCCGGGTGTGGTGGTGCACGCTTGTAATCCCAGTACTTTAGAGGCTGAGACCAGAGGATCCGGGTTCCCGGCCAGCCTCAGCTACTTAGTGAGGCCCTCTGCAACTTAGTGAGACCATTTCAAAATTTAAGAAAAGAATAAAAAATAGGGCTTGGGGTGTAGCCCAGAGGTAGAATGCCCCTGGGCTCAATCCCTGGTACCACCCCCCCAATAAAAAAGCTGGGTGGGCGTGGTGTCACACACCTGCAATCCAAATTCGAGGGAGACTGAGACAGGAGGATCACAGGTTCATAGCCAACCTCAGCAATTTAGCAAGGCCCTCCACAACTTAGTGAGATTTGAAAATAAAAAAGGGCTGGGGGTATAGCTCAGAGGTAGAATGTCCCTGGATTCACTGGATTCAATCCCCAGTACACACACACACACACACACACACACACACACACACACACGCCACACATGGTGGCACTTGCTGTAATCCCAGTACTTGGGAGGCTGAGACAAGAGGATCCCAGGTTCATGGCCAGCCTCAGCTACTTAGTGAGGCCCTCCACAACTTAGTGAGACCCTGTTTCAAAACAAAAAATTTTAAAAAATAGGGCTGGGGGTGTATCTCAGAGGTAGAATGCTGCTGGGTTCAATCCCCAGTACCACAAAAAAAAAGCAACTTTGGGCCAGGTGTGGTGTCACACGCCTTTAATCCCAGTACTTGGGAGGCTGAGACAGGAGGATTACAGGTTTGAGGACAGCCTCAGCAATTTAGTGAGGCCTTCACAACCTAGCAAGACCCTGTCTCAAAAAAAAAAAAAAAAAATAAAATCGGGCTGGGGTGTAGCTCAGAAGTATATGGCACCTGGGTTCAATCCCCAGTACCACAAAAAGAAAAGAAAAGAAAGAAAGAAAGAAAAAGATCTGGGCTGGGGGGTGAGGGGGCTGTAACTCAGAGGTAGAATGCCCCTGGGTTCAAGCCCCAGTACCCCCCCAAAAAAGTACACAATTCAAGCCGGGCATGGTGGTGCATACCTGTGTAAAGGCACTTAAACAGTTAAAGCAAAATTGCTAGCAAGTCTGACTCAGGCCTTTGCTAAAATAACAGAATGTCCTTGGTGAAAACCCCCTGACTCAAACATCTGTTGGGAAAGCAAAATGTCCTTACTTGGGATCCTCCTGACTGAGGTCAAGATGGCCTCCTATAGATTAATGGTTATTGTGGTTACTATTACTGTAACAGTCTGGAAAGTTAGGGAAAACATCTCCCAATGTAAAATGTGCAAGGACGACGCTAGCCGCTAACCAATCTGTAATGATCAACTGTATCTATAACCAACCATTGTAAAGGTCAGAGAAACCCCACATGGGACTGTCCAATTAGCAGAGGGAAACTGAGGCTCTTTGTTTAAAATATATAAAAACTGAAGCAAAAACGTGTTCAGGGTCCCCGTACTGAACTGCTGTGTCAGTTTATGTCAGGCACCCAAGCTTAAGCTTGAATAAAGGCTCTTCTGCATTTGCATACGGCTTGGTCTCCTGGTGGTCTCTCCGGGACAAAGGGTCTGAGTATAACACCTGTAATACCAGTACTTGAGGGGCTGAGACAGGAGGATAGTGAGTTCAAAGCCAGCCTCAGCAATTTGGGAAGGCTCTCAGTAACTTAGCAAGACCCTGTTTCCAAATAAAATATAAAAAGAGCTGGTGGTGTAGCTTGGAGGTAGAATGTCCCTGGGTTCAATCCCCAGTACCACAAAATAAATAAATAAATAAATACATAAATAGGCTGGGTGTGGTGGCACAGGCTTGTAATTCCAGAACTTGGAAGGCTGAGACAGCAGGATTGCAGGTTTGCAGCCAGCTTTAACAACTTAGTGAGGCCCTAACAACTTAGGTAGACCCTGTTTCAAAATACAAAATAAAAAAATAGGGCTAGAGGTGTAGCTCAGAGGTAGAATGGCCCTGGTTTTAATCCCCAGTACCACAAAAAATGTGAGAAATAGATCTTTTCTATCAAAGGAATGGCTTGACTTGGGCGCCATGTTGTAAAGCTGCCATTTGTGTAACTGTATCTGTGTACCTGTGCTTGTATTTTTGTAGATAGCATTTCCTAAAAATTGTGAGTGCCAACCCCTCCCCCAGCGTTCCCTTCATCCAATGGTGTAAAGATTGTGAGGCTGTGCTCCCACCAATAGCACAGCACAGAAGCCCCGCGCTGAAGATAAAACGCCCAGTAATTCCATGTTGCCTCCATGTTGTTCCTTGCACGCTAGACCTTCCTGGTGACAGGAACCCTTTTTGCAAAGAGTAAAATTCGCTTTGCTGAGCTGCTTTCAACTACGTGTCTTTTTTTTTTTTAACGACGCCATACAAATTTACTTCTAACAAAAATAAAATAAAAAATAAATAAAGGGTACAGTTTAGCTGGATGTGGTGGTGCATGCCTGTAATCATAGTATTTGGGAGGCTGAGACAGGAGAATCGCAGGTTTGAGGCCAGTCTCAGCAACTTAGAGAGACTCTCAGCAACCTAGCAAGACCCTGTTTCAAAATAAAAAATAAAATAGGGCCGGGCATGGTGGCGCACGCTTGTAATCCCAGTACTTGGGAGGCTGAGACGGAGGATCTGGGTTTGCGGCCAGCCTCAGCTACTTAGTGAGGCCTCTGCAACTTAGTGAGACCCTGTTTCAAAATAAAGAATAAAAAATAGGGCTGGGGGTGGAGCTTGGAGGTAGAATACCCCTGGGTTCAATCCCCAGTACCACAAAAAAAATTACTTAGTTAATTAATTAAATAAATAAAATAGGTCTGGGAGTATACCTTGGATGTAAAAAGCCCCTACGTTCAATCCCCAGTACCACAAAAAATATAAATAAAGTATATAATTCATCGGGTATGGTGGCACACACCTATAATCCCAGTACTTGGGAGGCTGAGAGAAGAGGATCACAGGTTCAAGGCCAGTTTGGGTAACTTAGAGAGGCCCTGTTTCAAAATAAAATATAAGCTGGGAGTGGTGGCCTATGTTTGTAATCCCAGTACTTGGGAGTCTGAGACAGGAGGATCACAGGTTCCAGGACAGTGTCAGCAAGAAGTGAGACTCTCATCAACCTAGAGAGACCCTGTTTCAAAGTAAAAACAAAAAATAGGGCCAGGGGTGTAGCTCGGAGATAGAATGCCCCAGGGCTCAATCCCTAGTACCACACCTACAAAAAAATTTTAAAAACAAAATAAAATATAAAAGGGCCTGGGGGTGTAAAGTGCCTGTGGGTTCAATCTCCAGTACCAAAATAAATAAATGAAGTATACAATTCTACGGATTTTAGCATTATTCAGAGGCATGTGACCATCTCTACAATCAATTGTAGAACATTTTCATCACATCAGAAAGAAACCTCAGCCAGGCGTGGTGGCTGTAACCCCAGTTACAAGCCTGTAACCCCAGTTCTTGGGAGGCTGAGACAGGAGAATCACAGGTTCACAGCCAGCCTCAGCAACTTAGTGAGACCCTGTTTCCAAATAAAGAATATCATAGGGCTGGGGGTGTAGCTCAGAGATAGAATGCCTCTGGATTCAATCCTCAGTATACCACCCAAAAAACCAAACAAACAAAACCCAGAAGGGCTCTGCCTTTTGAATTCCCACCTGCAGTGCACCAGGGTTCCTGTTGCCCCCACACACACTTGCTAGTTACCTTCTGTGTGGCGGCGTCCTAAGGGGCGTGAGGAGCTCATGGATTTGATTCCATTTCCCTGATGAGTAATGACGGTGAGCGTGTTTTCATGTGCTTGCTGGCTATTTCTCTCTCTCTTTAAATATGTATTTATTTATTTTTATATTGGGGGTTGAACCCAGGGACATTCTACCTCAGATACCCTTTAGCCCTTTTTTGTTTGTTTGTTTGTTTGTTTAATTTTATTTTGAAACAGGGTCTCACTAAGTTACCTGCGCTGGCCTCTAACCTGCGATCCTCCTGTTTCAACCTCCCAAGTACCGGGATTATAGGCAGGCACCATCATGCCGATTTTGACATTGTGTACATTTTTGAAGGAACTTCCTTTCACAACCTTTACTATGGCCCCAGATTTGTTAAGAAAGAAACAACCACAAGTGCTATCTGGTTTGCGGTAGCAGAACAGGGTGCGGGGTGCGGGGTGCGGGGCCTCGTTACAAGGCCGGCCCTGCTGCAGCCCGGCGGGCTCCCCCTCCCGGGAGGAGGGGGTCGGGGCGGGCACGCGCGGTTCCGGGAGGGCGCCACTAGTCAGGCAGCAGTTTCACTTTTGGGTCCCGGAGCTTCCAGGACGTGAGCTTTCTTGGCAGCTCACCGGCTGAGCAAGTTCGAGACTCTGACCTGCAGCGCCTCGTGGGCCCGGACCCCTCGGCACCCAGGGCACGGTGAGCGGTGCCCCCCACCCCTCGATTGCAGGGCGCGGCCACCAGCGGGCTGGGTGGGGAAGTGGCCCTCCCGGAAGCCTGTGGAGAGGCCCCAGGCCTCTGGGAAGGCTGCCCACTGGCCTGCCCTGGGGCCAGCCGGCTGGGTTTGGGCTTGACTCCAGGCACCGAGGCCCCATGCTGGCCCTGTGGCCCCAAGATGCCTTCCCAAGACACCCTCCAACTTCAGCTGGGGCTGGGGCTGGGGCCCAGGTTCCCTGGGGGTGTGCCTGCTTCTCCATGTTGGCCAGGTAGCCTATCTCTGGCTCTGACCTGTTTTGCCTCTGACTCCTGAAGCCTCAGCCCTGGACAGGTGGTTTATGAGCTCTGGGCACAGAGAAGGCCCAGGAGGACACAGCTGGGCCCCTGGCTGGTCTTGCCATGGACGCCTGTGCCAAGTCTAGAGGTTTCCTCCCCATCCCTCTGAGCTCCTCAGCCACCGGCAGCCCTAAACCATGTTGGGCTGACAAGGTATTGAGGCCCTCAGCATGTGGCCAAGTACTGCCCCCAACACTGGTAGCCCCAGTGGCCACAGAACAGATAGTGTGGATGGCCTAAGTCCAGCTAAAGGCTGTGAGTGATGGCCCAACCTAGAGCAACGAGGTGGACACTGTCTCTGGGTTGAATAGTGGTCAGGGGTAGGAGCTTTCTGCCAGCCAGAATGTCCCTGGACTAGCTGGGCAGGGCCACTCTGGTGGGACCGAGGTCCCGGGTGCTGGAGGCATCCAAGTATCAACTGACCCACCTGCCTCCTCAGGAGCATGCCATCAGCCTTCGAGGGGGTGGTCCGGAGCGTGGTCCGGGAGCTAGACCAGAGCGGGGAGCTCATCCCAGTGGACAGCCTCCAGAACTCCACCAGCTTCCGGCCCTACTGCCTGCTGAGCAAGAAGCCCCGCAGCTCATGGTTCTGGAGACCCCGATACACCTGTGTCAACCTATCGATCAGGGACATCCTAGACCCTGATGCCCCGGAACCAGGTACTCCCCCGGGCCAGGTTGAAGAAAGGAGTGAGCCTGGCCCCGCCTGCGCCCTGCCAGGCTCCCCCAGCTCTGGCCCTCTGACCCTATTTCCAAAGGGAGGGCCTCTCCAAAGCTCCCACTGCCCTGGGGGCAGGACACGGCAGTAGCCTGTGGGACAGGGCCTCAGGTTTGGTCTTGCTTCAGATCTGGAACGTGGTGACTCTTTCCACTTCTATGATGCCGTGGACGGGCAGCTGCAGGGCAGCGTGGAGTTGGCATCCCCAGGACAAGGGAAGATCTCAGGCGGGGCTATGGTGTCCGGCAGCTCCAGCGCCTCCATGAATGTATGCACACTGCGTGTGGACCCGAACATCTGGGAGGCCATGCACCAGGAGAGGTGAGCCGTGAGGGCGGGAGGCCCCGCTGACCCTGAGCAGACATGACCTTCCAGGAAGGTCCAGGAAGGCACAGAAAAGGCCCAGGAGGACACAGCCGGGCCATGGCGGGTTATCCGGGAAGGAGCTACGCAGGTCCCCTGGGGCTTGGTCGCCAGGACTGTATCTTCAGGACCATGGTGTCTAGGCAGGGCCCCGGGCCATGGGGGTCAGACTGAGCCTCAGGCTGCTTTGAAAAGGGAAGGAAACAGACAGGCACAGGTGGAGAGTGGAGGATGAAGGACACCTCCAGGGGTCACACGTGTCCACTTCTCCCTGTTGGACCTTGTTCCTCCTCCCCACACCTGCCTAACCACTGTTGGGAGCATCCAGGGAGGATGTACATGCCTGGCATCTGCAGACTCCCAGGTGCCCTTGCCACCTCACCCCCCCACCTCTGGGCAGTGGGGAGGGAAGCTGGTCTGTGGTGGGCACACCCTGTGAGCTTCCCGCAGGCGCCTGCGAAAGCCCGAACCCAAGATCTTGAAGCAGCTGCGGAGTTGCAGGGCCAACGTGTACGTGGTGACAGAGGTGCTGCAGACGCAGGAGGTGGTGAAGGTCACCCGGACATCCAAGCAGGAGGGCTCAGGCCAGTTCGCACTGCCTGGAACCATGTGTTTGCAGGTGTGTGGCTACCCCCGGCCCCATTCGGGCAGGGGCGGCATCCCTAGCAGCAGCAGCAGCAGGGACAGCTCTGCTGAGACCCCTTCAGGAACAGCCCACAGCCCTACACGGCCAATGAGCCAGAGCTGCCCAAAGCCTGGACCACTGCCAGCGGCACAGGCAGGCCCGTCACTAGCACCCAGTCCACACCCATGCCCCTCACCTGTGCCCAGAGCCCAGCCCTGAGCCTGTATCCATCCCTCAGGGCGAGAGCCAGGGCCACCTGAGCCGGAAGAAAACAGTTACCATCCCTGCAGGCAGCGTCCTTGCGTTCCAGGTGGCCCAGCTGGTCATTGACTCTGACTGGGGTGAGCGTGGGACTGGGGGTCTCTGGGTCCCTGTGGCAGAGAGGCAGGAGGCCTGGGGAGGGCCACCAGCTGGCCAGGGCCACTTGGGACCTCAGGCTGCACAGCTCCCAGCTCCAGTGTTGAGTCCTGGGCTCTGGTGCATGGGCGATCAAGGCCGGGCCTCACTGGACTGGGGAGCCCGTGGGTGAGGGGAGCCTGCTGACCTGCTTCCCCCTATCTGCTCCCACTGCTACCAGACATCCTCCTCGTCCGGGACGAGAAGCAGAGGACCTTCCCGCTGCCCTCCAGAGGTGAGGCCTGAGGACCCCTGTCGCCTCCTGTGCAATGGGAAAAGTACTTCCTCTGGCCATTGAGCCTTCTGTGCTCAGCCTCCTGAGGGGCGGGGTCCCTGTACACACACACACACACACACACTCACACACACTCACACAGGGCTGGTGGTCAGGTGACACCAGGCCTACAAGGCCTCCCACCTGCCCTGGGCTGCCAGTGTTGGGGTGGGGGCAGGGCTGGGAGACCTCTCTGGCTCAGGGCCCCACCCAGCACTCAGCAGCCCTGCCCTGCCCTCCCTCCCCTGCCTCCTGCCTCTGTCCAGACCAGCAGGTTTCCAGCGATGCGGACACCTTCAGCCTCTCCTCCCTGCTGCGGTCCATCGGTGACCACCTCAAGAACATCTCAGGTCTGCGCCCTCCTGACCGCCCGGGCCTTGTGGGCTCTCCTGCCCCCCAGGTCCACCCTTCTCGACTAGGGTTCTCCAGGGCTCTGTGGGTACCAGGCAGTGGCAGCCCTCTGTCCCTACAGATGGGATTCCTGAAGAGTGGGTGGTCACTGAGGATTTCCAGGGCCTGCGAGCAGAGGTGGAGGCCGGCTCCGAGGAACTGGAGCGCCTGGAGAAGGAGCTGAGGCAGCAGCTGCTGGGGAACCTGGGGAGGGTCCTGCGGGACCAGCCGGCCCTGCATGCCTTAGAGGCCTCGGTGAGTGGGGCTGCAGGGGGAAGGATGGGACCTGCCTCTCTGGCCCAGGCTCACTCCTGGTCTGCACCCCAGCTAGAGCAGGGCCTGTGCTGCGGTGGGCACGTGGAGCCTCTGGACGGTCCCGCGGGAGCCGTCCTCGACTGCCTGGTGCTCCCCTCCCGAGTGCCAGTGCCAGAACTTGCCGGTCCTGTCTTCTACCTGCTGGGGGCACTGATTGGTGAGTGGCCCCTGGGGAGATAGGTATGGGACAGGAGGGAGGAACCAGGTTCCCTGCTGGGCCTTCGAGAACTCCCCCCTCAGCCCAGGTCTCTCCCCAGTGCTGAGTGAAACCCAGTGCGAGCTGCTGGCCGAGGCGCTGGAGACGGGGGCCCTGTCGGGGCAGCTCAAGCTGGTGAGAGGGGTGCATCTGGTATGGGCAGGTGCCGCGCGCCCTGGGGTTCAGGAGTATAGCTCCCCAAGTACCATCTTCTACCCTGTCCCGGCAGGTGGAACACCTCTTGCAGCAGAGCACCCCGTGGCAGGAGCGGACGGCTGTGTCCTTGCCCCCGGGGCTCCTCGGGAGTAGCTGGGGAGAGGAGGCACCAACCTGGACCTTGCTGGAAGAATGTGGCCTGGAGCTGCAGGTGGGCGCCCCCCACGTGTGCTGGGAGCCACAGGCCCGGGGTGCCACGTGTGCGCTTTATGCCTCCCTGGCTCTGCTGTCCAGACTGAGCCGGGACCCCTGCTAGCCTGCGAGCTTGGGCAGCCCTCCAGCCAGGGCAGAGTGTGTGCCCACCCTCGGCCAGCCCAGGGAAGGCCCAGAGCCCAACTCAACCACAGGGCTCATTCACCGTGAGGCCCACTCAATAAATGTGACGTACAAAGGAAAGATGGGCACTGAGTTCTTGAGGGGCCCTGGATCGGGTGGGGTGGGGACTGTGCCCAGACAGGACTGGAGGGATAGGGGGCCCACAGCAGGTGTCTCCCATCATCTTGCTCCTGCTGTACCATAAGGCTGAGGGGAGCTCACCCTGGGCTTTGACCTAGCCACACCCCTGCCTCCCAGCATGCTGCTTGCCTGTGAAAGATGGGCAAAGCAGTTCAGGGGAGATGGTTCCACCACGGTATGTCTGAACCCAAGGAATAAAAGGGTCCTTTGCCTCAGGGAACATGGGACACACAGCAGATGGTAGCAGGCCTGGGCTGCAGGGGTGCAGCTGTGGACAGACCCAGAGCTCCTGGAGCCACAACGAGGTTCCCGGAGAAGCAAGGGGTGATGTGTCCTACAGAAATACCTTCGGCCTAGCCGGGCATGGTGGCACATGCTTGTAATCCCAGTACTTGGGAGGCTGAGACCGGAGGATCCCGGTTTGTGGCCAGCCTCAGCTACTTAGTGAGGCCATCCACAACTTAGTGAGACCCTGTTTCAAAATAAAGAAGAAATTGGGCTGGGGGAGTAGCTCTGAGGTAGAATGCCCCTGGGTTCAATCCCCAGTACTGCCCCCCCAAAAAAATGCCTTCGGCCTGTTTCACCCAAATCCATTTGCTCAGAGGTAGGAGTCTCTGTAGACATCAGAGGCTCCTAGCTCCTGCATTGCAGGTCCCTAGAAACTCAACAGGTCTCAGAGCACAGGTGAGTCCATTCCCTGCAAGGGCTCAGTGGCCTATGGAGCCCATGTCCAGGAAGAGATGTGCATAATTGATGTGGCCAGGGTGTTACGATCGCCCCTGGGAGTGTGGATGCCAGGAGGTGTGTCTTTATTTAGTGGGGGCCCCAGTCCACCTGCATGGTGCAGTCCAGCCTCAGTAAGCTTGGTGGGAGGTGGAGGAAGCTGTGGCGCCCCCTTCTGTCCCAGCACATATTGAGATGCAACTTGCAGGACTTGCTAAGGAGAAGGGAAGTTGGGTTCTGCGATGGCTGGGGCATTAGACTCCCAAGAAAACTTGACAGTGAAATTATATTAAAACAGAGGGCAGAGTGTACCCCAAATATCTCAGGTCTGGGTTACAGAAACCTCCTAGAAATCAGCTTCCACACATGATGAAGCAGCTCAGCTACCTTCCAGCCAGTAGTCCTTTGAAAACCCTCTTTCAGGTGACTTGAAAACAAAACCATGATGAATGGACTGGGGACAGCCCAGGCCCTAGAAAGCACTGAACGAGCAGACATCACAGCGCTGCTTCTGGGGCCCCAAGACCCTCAGGGCCAGCCCCTAGGAAGGTCCTGCCAGTCTTGCCCAAGCCCCATTTGGAGGGTCCAAGTGCCGGTCATTGGATATGGGACCACCAGTGAGGGCTTCAGCGACTGGGCCCACGTGATAGCACTTGAACTGCTCCCTTGGCAGGGCTCTGTGTGGAGAAGAAGTGCGTGTGTCAGGGTTCAGCTGCCCCTGTCCCTCCACGCCTAGCCTCAGCTGGGAGACTTACCACAGGCAGGCTTTCTGCAGGTGAAGCAGATCGACCTGAGCTACAGCCTGCCCACAGAGGGGCTGTATCACCCGGCTACCTGCAGCTCCCCTGGAATTCCAGCAGAGAAGTCAGTCCCAGGGCAGAGTCACACCCCCAGAGGCCATGCCTGCTTTGGATGAGCCTTACACCCTTGCAGGGAGCACAGCATGGCTGCCAGCCACTGGGCAGGGCCAAGGCAGGTGGGGTGGACACAGACTGGCTTCAAGCAGTCTGCAGAAGGACGGCGTGTGGGCTTTCCCAAGCACTGGGAAGGTGGGGTGACAGGGTGGTCTCACTAAGTTGTGGAGGGCCTCACTAAGTTGCTGAGGCTGGCAGCGAAACTGCGATCCTCATGTCTCAGCCTCCCAAGTACTGGGATTACAGGCATGTGCCACCATGTCCAGCCCCTATTTTATTTTTATTTTGAAATAGGATCTCACTAGGCTGACAAGAGTCTATTTGCTGACATTGGCCTCAAACCTGTGATTCTCCTGTCTCAGCCTCCCAAGTACTAGGATTATAGGCATGTACCACCATGCCTGGCTCCCTTGATACAATTGTTGTGTTTAATCCCTTTTGGCATCTGTGCTAGAGGATCCAAACTAATGTACCAGTCCTTGCTTCTGGCTCCACAAAGACCCATGCCCTTGGCTTGACCCTAAACTGCCCTGAGATCCACCTAGAGAGCCTTCTGGGTACTGTGGCACATGCCCGTAATCCCAGAGACTCAGGAGGCTGAAGCAGGAAGACTGCAAGTTCAAGGCCAGCCTGGACAGCTGAGAGAGACCTTGTCTCAAAATAAAATTATAAAGGGCTGGGGATGTAACTCAGTGGTAGAGTGCCCCTGTTTCAAAATAAAAATAGAATAAAGCTGGAGGTGTAGAGCTCAGAGGTAGGTACAATGTCCCTGGGTTCAATCCCCAGTGCCACAAAAAAAATAAAGAAAAAATAGAGACCCTGATGCCAGTCCTGACAGAGCTCTGACCCCAGCAATTCAGTGGACTTGATGACAGCAAAGCTTCTCCTCTGTCCCAGGGTAAACCCAGCCTGACCCTGGCCACACCTGTGCCCTGAGTGCCTGACCTTGAACCTGCCACCAGACTGACCCTTACCTCTGGCTGCACACTGCCTTGCCTGGTCCCTGCCAGCTGGTCATAACTATATCCTTGGACAGATACCCAACCCTTGCGAGCCATGTGTACTTCATTTAATTTTATTTATTGATTGTGGTACTGGGGATTGAACTCAGGGGCCCTCTACCTCCGAGCTATACCCCCAGACTTTTTTTTATTTTGTTTCTTTTTTTTTTTTTTTTGCAGTACTGGGGATTGAACCAGGGGCATTCTACCTCCAGGCTACACCCCCAGCCCTATTTTTTTATTCTTTATTTTGAAACAGGATCTCACTAAGTTGCGGAGGCTGGCCGCGAACCCTGATCCTCCAGTCTCAGCCTCCCAAGTATTGGGATTACAAGCATGCACCACCACGCCCGGCTTTTTTATTTTGAAACGGGGTCTCACTAAGTTGCTGAGGCTAGCCTCGAACCTGTGACCCTCCTGTCTTGGCCTCCCAAGTACTAGGGTTACAGGCGTGTGTCACCACACCTGGCTTATGTGTGTTTATTTTAAATACTGTCTATGTGGGTTCCAGGGAAAGAGGGGTGGCAGGACCCCATGCCTGCTCCCAAGGGAATGGCCCCACCCTTCACAAGGCTGTGCACATCCTGCGTGAATGAGGAGGCTCCGAGGAGGCTTTGCAGAGGCCTTGAAGGGCAAGAGGGCATTTCAAGGCAGGCATTCTAGGTAGGGGACACACCCAAGCAAGTGCCTGCCTGGAGGAGTGACGTCACACTCTGGTCGACCCAGAAGGGCCTCTTCCTGTCTGTCCAGTGACAGCATCCACACTCAGCCCTGTTACACAAAAACTCAGTCTGGTAGTTGGGTGCCTGCTCCCCACACCTCAATCCACAGGTATGTAATCCCAGCCCATGCTGTCCCCAGGAAGGGATGTCAGGGAAGCTTCTGGAGAAGGCCATGTCTCACATGGGTCTGACATGAGCGAGGGTTGGGGGCAGTGGATAGTGGAGAGGGAATGGTAGGTGTAGGTAGAAGGGCAAGCCAACGCATCTTGAACACAGAGGATACAAGCCAGGACAGCAGTAAGGAATAGGGACCAGAACAAGGAATGGGGGTGACAACTTCTGGTGTGGCTGGGAAGACTCTGACCTGGGACAGCTGAGGCCAGGCAGGAGGTGGAGACCCAGGAAGGGGGCAGGGCAGCCGAAGGTGGCACCAGCTTCACAGTGTCCTCACCAGACCCCTGCTTAGGAGGCCCGATGCTGTACAGGCCAAGTGCCAGGACCAAGTTGGGGTGCAGAGCACACTCCAGAGCGCTAGAAGAATAAAAGGCCTAGCAGTGGGTGCAAGAGGTGAGGGGCTCAGGGTGAAATGGTGCCAGCTGTCCCCCTCTTGGTCACACAGCTGTCATGCAGCGGGCCTCTGGAGAGGGGTCCCAGGGCAAGGGGCATGGTGTCCAGCACCAGACCCGGGGCACCCCTCTTCTGCAGGTGGGGCCTCTTCTGCAGTTAGGCTGCTGGGGACTGGTGACAACAGTGCAGGTGTGGTGCCTGAGTCAGATCCCGACCCGCGGACCCTGACGCTGGGCATGGAGCCAGGCTCAGTGGGATCCTGAGCAGCTCCAGCGGCCCGCCAGGCTCTGGCGCTGGTAGGGGCTGTCGCCGTAGAGTGGTGCAGGCCGGGCGGGGAGGGCGTGGCGAGGAGCGAACCGCAGGAGGCGGGGGCGGCGCGGTCGGCCCTGTGCGCGGGCCAGCAGCGCCACCTGCTGGGAGGACACGTGCGCCGCCGCAGCCACGGCCGGCTCGGGGTCGTTCTGCAGCTGCCCTAAGTCTGCGTGGAGGAAAAGATTCAGGCAGGGCCAGAGGGGTGCCCGAGCCCTGGCCCTCCCACATCTACTCCTGTCCACCCTCCTGCATCCATCTGGTCCGCTCCGCCACCCCTCCAGGACGCCACGCTCTGGCAGGTTGGGGTTCTTACCCTGGAACAAGGAGTCCAGCAGATCCTGGTTGACGCGACTGGGGCTTGCATGATAGACCAGAAACCCTGTTCCAAAGCAAACCCTTGAGCTCTCGTCCCACGCCCCAATAGGGAGGAGCTGATCCAGCTCCGGAGCCCTAGGTGGAAGGGTGTGTGTGACCCAGGCCTGCCTCACCTATGAGGACCGTGGCCGCCCGACGCAGGGGGTCCTGCGGGCTCCTCAGGTAGCCCTGGGTCTGGCTCAGGAAGCGGGGAACGTGGTTGGGGTATCGCTGAACCTGGGAACAAAAGGGCTCATTGCAGGACAGGACGGCCAGTCCTAGGAGAGGAGAGGTGAACTCAAGGGTTAGGGTCCCCTGGAGAGCCCCAGGGTAGGACAGCATGGCGCTAGGCATGATGGTGGTGGTGTTGTACTGGGGATTGAACTCAGGGGCATTTTACCTCCAACCTACCTCCCTAGCCCTTTTTATCTTTGATTTTGCAACAGGGTCTCACTAGGTTGCTGAGGCTGGCCTCAAACCTGCGATCCTCCTGTCATCCTCCCAAGTACTGGGATTACAGGTGTAATTACAGGTCACCAGGCCCGGCTGAGTGATGGTTTTGGTTGGGCTGGAAACTCCGCTTTTGGGGGAGTGACCCGGTGAATCCTGGAACAAGTGGGCAGTTGACCACACCCCCTCACCATCACCCTGCTTCCTACTGACCAGGCAACGGCAGACACGGCTTAGAGCCTCAGGACTATCGTAGTGGGCCACAGTGACCATCTCCTCCAGCAGGCCCCAGCGAAGGGCCTGGTCACAGCGGGCCAGGGTCCACTCTGAGCTCTGGTATAAGGAAAGGGAGCAGGGTTAAGGGTCTAGGAAGTGGCAAGAGGTGGGGGAGGAGGGTTGTGTTGGAGGAGGGTTGGTTGGAAGAGCCCAGGGCGGAGGGGGTGGGGGGATTGATTACAGTAGCCCAAGGAAAGACTGGGAAGCTGGGAGCCTATGAGGTCACTGTGGGCGTCCCTGACATAACCTTCAGAGGGGCGGCAGCGTGGGAAGTGTTGGGTGGGACAGGGATGGGCAGCTGACCTCAGCAGCGTCCCGGCTGGGGTCGTGCAGGCGCAACAGCAGCGGCACCAGACTCTGTAGCACCAGCTTCCGCAGGGGACGGCGGAGTCCCACCCGGAGCCCGCCCCGGCCCCGCCGCACCAGCGTCCCGAGGAGCCCAACCGCAGAGGCGCGGACCGAGTCCCGGGCCTGCGTGGGAAGGCGCAGTCAGGCTGGCAGAGAGGGACGGAGGTGCAAGGGGAAGGTGGTCTGGGCGGAAAAAGTATGGAGAGGGCCTGGGGAGGGCAGCTGACGGGGCGTGATCTGGGGGCGGGGCCCGGAGCAGATCCGATAGGGAAGCTTGGGGAGGGCCTGGAGAGGAAGGCTGAGATTGGTGCTCAGTGGCCAGGCGGGGCCTGGAGGAGCGGGACGACTGGGGCGGGGCGGGGCGGGGCGTTGCTCACGTCGTCCAGCAGGGGTGGCAGGCGCCGCCGGAGCTCCGAGCTCAGGACCCTCACGGGCGCCCGAGGCTGCAGCAGTAGCCTTCGCAGCGCACCCAGGGCTGCACCCACGAGCCGTGGGTCACCTTCGCCCAGCGCTCCCAGGAGCGCTGGCAGCAGCGTGCTCACGTGCCGCACCTGCGGAGACTGGGACTAGTAGCCAACCCCTGGTTAGACCCAGTCACAACCTCACCCAGGACCAGGCCTCACCTTCCCACGATTCAGCGCAAGGTGGCCGAGGCCGAGCAGGCCCAGCCAGCGCACAGTGGGCTCGGGGTCGCCCTGCCAGGTGCGAAGGCGCTCTAGGATGACCTCCTCCCGCAGCAGCCTTGCAGTGGGCCGACTCTGCAATAGCTAGGCAGGGGGCGCGGAGTCAGCACCCTCAGTGTGCGTGCAAGTCGGCGCTGCTTAGGGTTCAAGTAAGCGGTCGCCCTCACCACGCTCGGGGAAGCGAGCTCACCCCAGTGAAGAAGGCCATAGCCGTGAGGCGCTGAGGGTCGTCGGTGCTGCGCAGCCTGGGAAGCAAGTCTGCGAAGAGGCCTCGCAGGTGGTGGTCGGCGTGCGCCACCATGGCACTGGGTGGGGTAAATGGGAGCTCTCCCTCTGCTTGGGGGCCTCACCCTTGGAGAAGCCCCACCTATCCCCTCCATGCCCCTGTCTCGCACCTGGCCAGTAGCGAGCTTCCTCCCGGTGCACCATCCCGGGGTCCCTCCTCACCTGGCCAGCAGCAGGACGCCCTCCAGATGGGTGTGGGCTCCTACCAGTCTTCTCCAGCCTCCCGCCTGCTCCATGCACGTGACCACCATGCGGCCGCCATCCCCGGTGAGGAGGGCCTTTAAGGCTTCCACCGCACAGCTGGAGGTGGGGGCAGCGGGCCAGTGGACAGTGAGGGCCAAGAGGTGCTGGCCCACTCCCACCTACCCCGGTGTCTCTTCTCACCTGGCGTGGCTGTGTGGTGGCCCTCGGTGGGACGGGGCCCAAACCTTAGGGCTGTCGTGGGAGCGCGCACCACGAGCTAGCTCGTGTAGTTGCGTGACCAGCGCAAGCAGCAGGTGTGGGTAAAAGCCTCGGGTGGCTCCCACGCAGCCCGATACGGCCAGCATCTCCCCAAGAGCACGCGTGGCCTGCGTGGCAAGCGGCCCACTCAGCTTGAGCAGGCATCCCCACTCTCCCACCCGTGTGAGCACTTGTAAATCTGACCCGAGGGGCGGGCGCGCCGTGGCCGCAGACCCGCGCGTGCAGCCTCGAACCCGTTGCCCGCCCTGGCGCCCCGATTGCGCCCCCTGGCGGTGCTGGTAGAGCTGCTTACCGCCAGCCCCTCGGGCTCTGGCCCCGCCGCGCCCTTCAGCGCCCACAGCAGCTGCACTAGCACCTGCCCGTTCACTCGCTGGTTCCGGCTTAGGCTGCGCCACAGCTCGGCCGCCGCCCTGGGGTGGAGGAACAAGATGGCCTGGCATGAGACAAGGGTCTGGCGCAGGGCTGGGTGATGGGTGATGAGGGACTGAGGGGAGTCCTCAGTCTGGGGTGGAGATCGCCACTAAAACTAAGGGGGAAGTAAACTACCCTCGCCCTCCCCTCCCCCAAGTCCCAGAGAGAAAAGTAACTGGCAGCTAAGACCACCGCAGAGTCATCCCGAGATCAGCTGCAGAGCGGGACTCACTTGGAGCCCCGGTGGGTCAGCAAATGAAACACACCTGGTATTGTAAAAGAATCACCTTAGAGAATAAGATCCAAATTGTTAACTTCTCCTGGGGCAGAGTAACCCAAGAGCCAGAGGCGTGTGGGGCCGAAGCCCTTCTCGCTCTCCCAGCCCCAGAACGCAACCCCAGGCCGGTCTCCCCGAGTGACCCGAGGAGAGAGCCGTGGGCCCCAAGGCAGGACCCCAGCGTGCCGCCCGAGGCAGGAGGGCGGGGGGGGGGTACTAAAGGGGGCATGAGGCAACAGTCGAGGGGAGGGAATTCCAAGTCTCTACCCCCTCACAGCCCAAGCCGGAAGGGGAAGGAAGCCGCGTGGGGCCGCGGGTTACCCGTCCGGGGGCAGCGAGCGCGGCAGCAGCGCACACACCACATCTTGCGCGTGCTCCAGGGCCAGTGCGCTCAGCACTCGCAGGGCTGCTCGCCGGGGCCTTCCCTCGGCCAGACTGGGCACCTGCGCCAGCAGCCCGCGCACCAGGGCATGCACCTGGGTGGAGGGGACAGACAGCGCTCAGGTCTTTTCCAACCTCCACTACCTCTCGCCAGCACCCCAGGAGGTGGCCTGAAGGGGGCGTGTGCGCCAGGCAGCCGGCTCCAACCGCCCATCTTGGAGGGGATCCCCTGGAGTATGGAGGGTAGGGAGGGGATGGGGGCTGACCTGGTTCTCCAGTCGCTCCCCCCGGGCCTCTAGGGCTGAGGACAGGGTGAGCGCTGTCGCCTGGGTCCCTGCAAAACCAGCCTCCTCCAGGCAGGCAGCTGTGTACAGTGCAAGGTCAGCGAGGGCCCCCTCCTCCCAGGAACTCTGGGGGGCCTAGGGAAGATTGGGTGAGGTGTATTAAGTCCCCAAGCCTCTCCCAGCTCTTCTCCCCAGCCTCCTCCCCCCTCTCAGATTGCTACACAGCCCACTTTACCCTCCAGTACCTTCTTCCCAGCTCCACCAGTCCCCATCATCTTGTGCCCAGGTGAGCTGGAAGATGAGCCGTGACCCTCACCAGTCCCGTCAGTGTCCCATCTCTCACCACTCACCTGGTGGGGCCCCTCAGGGGCTGGCTCCTGGGCACCATGGGGAGAGCAGGGCTCACTTCCAGTTGTGGGGGCAGTGGCCCCACTTCCAGGCTCAGCCTCCGAGACGATAGGTACCTGGGCCTGGGACTCAGCCTCAGGTCCAAGCTCCTGGGGCTCCGGCTGAGGGCCTGTGGAAGGGGGTCCCAGGGGCTGCCCCTGGCTGGCCCGGATCCCTTCAGCTAGAGCTGTCAGGGTTAGGGCCCCCACCGGGGCCCCACGGCCCCGGCCCCACACGCCCCCAGCCATGGTGCCCCACCAGCAACACCTGCTACTGCTCCTCCCAGGAAGTCGTGCCCAGGCCTGACCTAGAAGCAAGCCCTGGGCGGCCCACGGTCAGGCGTGGTAGCGTGTGTGCATGCGCGTGCGTGCATGTGCCAGGGGTGCCTGGGGAAGCACAGAGTTGTCCAGGTGCGGGCCTGTGAGCGGGCCACCTGCCCAGGATGCTGAAGGTGAGTGGTGGAGCCTGAAGCCCGGGTGTCTGTGGTCTGGCTCTGCCTATCAAGGGCCCTGTGAAACAGCAGATCCTCAAAGAGGGGGAAAAGGGCCCTTAATCCCGGTGTCTAGCTCCTCTTGCCTGGGGGTCCAGAGCAGTTGTGGACATCCCTGAGGAGGTCCCAGCAGGGTTAGGGGCTGAGCTGACACCCCTGCATTCTGACCCAGCCAGATACCCTGGAATGGGTGTGGGTGAGTGCTTCACCATCTCTGAGCTGGGGCATCCCGGCTGTGGAGCAAACGAGGCAGGAGCAGCTGTCCTGGTCAGTCCTGAGGTGGTGACCCCAGGGCTGGGCTCCTGGGGTGCAGGGCTGAGATCAGTTGCCCCTGGGTGCCCAGGTATGTGCTGCCAAGGGTGTGAACCCATGTTTCCATCTAAGCTCATGCTCCCTAGGGCTGGCCTGATTGTGCCTCTGCCTAAGTCCCCACCCTCCGTCCTCAGCCAACCACACAGTGGGCGCTGCCCGGCCCTGAGCCAGGGGAGCTGGATAAGCTGGTCTGGCGGAATGCCTGGGCAGGCGGAAGTGCTCCCGGAAGCTCCCCAGTCAGCCTTCTCCCCTTGCCCTTGTTGGCCTGTGTACCTCAGGGTGCCTGGATGGGAAGAGGCCCATGCCCCTGTCCACCTCCCGTCAAGCCTACAGCTCCCTCCTAGCAGTTTCTCTGGAGCCTGAGGTCACTAGCTGGCCCCCAGAGACAGGGCCAGCCCCTGCCAAGCCCCAGCTTCTCCACCCTTCCTCCCCCTTCCCCTGCTGGGTCAGGAGCGGAGGCCCCAAGGCCCGGGCCTGGCTGGCCTGTAACAGACACTAGAGTCAGGCAGGGTTAGCAGCAGCCATGCAGGAGACAACTGGGCCCTCCCTCTTGGCTTGGGAGCTTGAGGTGTCCCTACTGACCCAGAGCCCAGGGACAGTGTCCTCAGCAGGTGTGAGAGCCCAGGGCATGCTTTGCCTGTTTTTTTTTTTGTTGTTGTTTGTTTGTTTTTTGCGGTACCGGGGATTGAATGCAGGGGCGTTCTACCTCCTCGCTACACCCCTGGCCCTATTTTTTAATACTTTATTTTGAAACTGGGTCTCACGAAGTTGCGGAGGGCCTCACTAAGGAGAGAGAGAGAGAGAGAGAGAGACAGGGAAAGAGACAGCGAGAGAGCGAGGCTGGCCACGAACCCGAACCCAGATCCTCTGGTCTCTGCCTCCCAAAATACTGGGATTACAAGCGTGCGCCACCACGCCCGGCTCATGCTTCACCTCTCTGAAACCTCATCCCCTCCCCACTCCCTGCCTCCAGCAGAGGAGGTCTTCCACAGTAACTCCCACAGCTTTGAGATGGACACCGTGACTCTCCCTCGCTGTGGTCGCACAGCTCCGGCCTCAGATCTGACCCTCACAGACCAGCCCCCAGCCTAGGGTAAGCCTGCGACCATCGATCCTGCCTCCTACATTCCTGACTCAGCCCAGCCCCTGAGGTCCCAGGAGGCCAAGTGAGCAGCGCATGAACAAATGACACATGACAAGCTGTGGGGACAGTAAGTGACTTGTGTTGTTTCCAGGCAGCCCCCCACCCATGGTTCTCACAAGGGGCCTCCGGCACTCAGATTGTCCACCAGGGCCCGAAGCTTCTCAGACAGTGCAACCTGCAGGGACAGAGGAGGGGCTGGTGGGTGGCTGAGGGCAAGGCAGAGGACACTCAGGGTGGCCCGCCCGCTGGCCCTCTGCCCACCTGGTACTGTGCAGGGCTGTGCAGCCGCTTGTGTGCAGGGCTGAGGAGGCTCAAGCACTGCTGGGCAAAGTCTCTGGACTCTGCCAGAGATGGGAGGGGCTCACACAGCTGCAGAAGAGGGGAGGAAGGGGAAGGTGGAGAGGCTTGGGGTCAGCACTCAGCTGAAAGTGCAGGTGTGTGTCAGGGTGGAGGGAGAGAGACAGTCACCTGTCCCTGTTGCAGCCAGAGTCGCAGCAGCGGCTCCACTTGAGCTGGTCTCACAGTGCAGGGCTCCCGGGCCCCTTGAGGCCAAACCCTCAGCTCCTGCCCTGCCTGGGGCCATGGCTCTTCTGCCAACTGAAGCAGATCCAACAGCAGAGACCCTGGGGGGAGGCAAGAATAGCATGTAGAGAGTGCCGGGGCCTTGAAGGAGAACAACAGAGGGACGGAAGAGGGCTCACCATCAGAACCCAGGAGCCGGAAAGCAGCCTTGCTCCCTGGCAGCGTCTGTTTCTCGGGGTCCTCAGTCAGCTTCATTCGAGGCTGGCCTCCCACAGACACCAGCTGCAGGGAGAGTGTGTCGGTAAGGCTGCACCAGTGCCCCAGACCCACCCACCTGGGCCCAGACACTGTCTCCACCTTGTAGACGCAGCCCAGGGAAGGTTGTTGGGGACAGGTGACCACACTGGTGCCAATGCCGATGACGTTCACTTCACTGCCCTGGGGGAAGAGGAGGTGGCACTGAGGCCAGCCAGGACCTGTAGGGGTCCCAGGGCCCTTCAAACCACCCTCTGCCTGTCCCCCTCCCACCCCACCTCCTGGGCCAGTCGGGCCAGCGCCTCCTCGTCAATGTTGTTGCTGACCGCGATGGGGACCGTCTCCAGCCAGGGCACCTGGAATCTGAACATGAGGGGATTTGGGGCTGCCCCCTCAGACATCTGTGATGTGCCCCATCAGCCACAGCCACACTGGCCTTAGCTTAGGAGCTGAGGTGGCCCCACTCCTCACCTCCTAAGGTCCGCCCTGTTGTCCCTGAAACCAGACCCAAAGCCCTCGCTGGGGGAGAGGAGCACTGTCCCTCCCTGCCCACTCCACCTCCTGGCTTCCCACAGAACCTTCTAGTAGACACACGCCTGTGGAGGACTCACTGGGCTGCGACTGTGCGAAAGACCCTGCGGGTCTCCTGAGCCTGCTGAAGCAAGTCTCCGCTGTCCAGCCTCACGCCCACTGGCCTGTAGCCCAGCTCCCCCAGAGCCAGGGCTACAGCCAGGAAGTTAGGAAGACCACTCCTGCAGGCAGGGACCAGGGGTCAGAGGCTGCAGCTGCTCTGCTAAGCCCACCCAGGGAGTGCCCACGGCTCACCTCCACACACTGTAGGAATCCAGCAGGCCCTGGAAGGCCCGGGGAAAGGCCAGAGCATAGGCCACAAAAGCGGCCCGCTCCCCTGGGTGTGGCTCCTGCATCCCCAGTCCCAGGTGGGCACACACTCGCTCCAGCCACAACTTGACGCTGGCAGCCAGGTCCACCCTGGGGCCCTCACCAGAAGCTGGAGCCAACATCTGTGGAGAGGGGTCAATGAAGGCTGGACCCAGCATACAGCGTGAGGCCTGCAACTGGCCAACATACCCTCGTCTGAGGGCAAAGGTAATACCACTTGCATGCCAGCTTCCCGCAGCTGGCCCTGGGGCTACCTGCCCAGAGTGGCATCTGCCAGTGTGGGCAGCTGGGCCTGACCCAGCCCTGCTGGGACAAGGGTTGGTCTTGCCATCTGCCCTCTGGAGTACAGCAGGGCTTAGAAGAGGTACTGACCGGGTCAGGGGGCACCTCACTGCCGGAAAACGAAGTGACAAAGGAATGGGCCAGGGTCCCAGCCACCGGAACACCCCGAAGCTGCCCAGCAAGCACATTGCTGCTGCTGTCGAACCCTGGGCAAAGAAGTGAAGCAGGCTTGGGGGACTTGGGCCACAGTGGGGTGCTTGCTGGTGGGGTGTCCTCCTTCCTGGCCCTCGCCTCCCCCGAGGTTCTCACCCCCCCCCCAGGTTCTCACCGCCCAGGTAGCTGTAGGTGGAGGCCGTGAGACCCCCATCTGGTCCCTGAGCCCGCCGCAAGCCCAACTCCAGCAGTCGCTTATCTGGCCCTGCGATCATGCGAAGCCGAGCTGCATTGGTGGCAACGAGACTGTGGCGGGGGACGGGGAGGGGGAACCCTGGGTGAGGGTCGGTCAAGGAGCCACTCAAGCGGGTCTAGTTACCTGGGGCCTGGAGTTCAGCCCCAGAGCGCCTCCCTCCTCACCCACCCAGCCCCTGGCTCCAGCCCCCACTCCAGCGCGCCGCCCACTGAGCCCCACTCTCCCGGCCCAGCCCCCACCTGGCGTAGCCGACCAGGCAGAGGAGCGGAGTCTCCAGCAGCTGCACCAGCAGGAGCGGCCCGGCCACCTGCAGCAGCGGCACCTGCGGGAAGAGCGGTCAGCCCCGCGCTGCCCTGCCGGCCGCCACCAGGCCACTCTCTCCGCCCACTCGCCCCGCACTCACGCCCGGGAAGGCGAGGGAGCCCTCAGGCAGGGCCCGCACCGTCACCCCGGAGCAGTCAAGGGCCCGAAGGTGCTCGAAGAACGCGGGGTCCGTGTCTGGGGGCAGTATCGAGGCCAGGAACTGCACGTCTGGGGAGACAGAGGCGCTCGTGCTCGGGGGTGAGCGGGGCTCTCGGGACGGGCAGTCTCATGGAGGATCGTGGGGGCCTCGGCGGGCGGGCGCGGGGCTACCTGCGTCGCGCAGGCGGAAGGCGCGCAGGAAGCGCACGCAGTCGCGCAGGCCCGCGGCCAGGACGAAAGCGCCGCCGAACGGGCAGCGGCGGAAGAAAAGCTCGAACTCCGCGGCGTCGCGTGCCCGGCCCGCGCGCCAGTAGCCCAGCGCCATGGTGGCCTGGTAGAGGTCGGTGAGCAGCGGGCGTGCGGCTGCAAGGCCCTCGGCGTCCTGCTCCGCCGCCATTCCGCTCCGTCCTCGCGTGATTTGCGGTGCAGGAAGGCGGGGACGCTTCTCCTGGCAACGATAGGCAGGCGGACCTCGCGGCCTAGTAACACGGACCATCCCGCCCCAGGCCCGCCCTCTTGGAGATCAGCCAGGTTCTGAAGCTCAGGGGCAGCCCGCCTCCCCTGGCAGTCAGCCCGGCCCAGGCCTTTGCCTTAGATGCAGGGGCAGGAGGCCGGGACTACAGGACGTGGTGCAGACAACTGGGTAACTCACCAGGTGGACCTTGGCCAACTCTGTGGCTCACAAACAATGCCCAATCCCAGCTGGCATCAAAAAGCTTTGTCTATGAAGACCCAGCCAATGCCCCAAAGTGGTGGCTTTTGTGGGGTCCTGCACTCTAGGCCCCACAGAAAATCCTCTAAAGCTTTGTGTGTGTGGTACTGGGGATTGATCCCAAGGACATTCTACTTCCGAGCTACACCCCTGCCCTATTTTACTTTTTATTTTCAAACAGGGTCTCACTAAATCGCTGAAGTTGACCTCAAAGCTCCTGTCTCAGCCTCCCAAGTACTGGGATTACAGATGTGCACTGGCATGCTCTTTGAGGGGGGCAGGTCCCACTGTCTTGCTTGTGCTCAGGAACCTAGGGTCATCGGTTTTGACATTACCCAGGTCTAACACCCATTTGAGGCAGGTACCTGGCTATGTTCTTGAAGCTACTCTTGGCTACAAGCCTAGGAACAAGATAGAATAAAGCTTTCTTCACAGGCCCCCTCAGAGGTAAACAAGCAGAGCCTTCCCAGGCAGCCCTCAAGATAAGGCACAGAAGTGCTAGAAAAAGTGAGAAACAATGCAGACTGACTGCTGTTCTGCTTCTGCATCTTGCTTATGCCAGGCAAAACAAGTCTCACACTTACCCCTCCCCTCTGAAAATTAAGTGACTGAATGCATAAAAGAACTTGCTTGTTGAGCCCGGGTGTGGTGGTGCATGCCTGTAATCCCTGTACTTGGGAGGCTGACACAGGAGGATCACAGGTTTGCAGACAGCCTCAGCTACCTAATGAGGCCCTCCACAGCTAACCCTGCTTTAAGATAAAAGAATAAAAAATAGGGCTGGGGGTGTAACTCGGAGGTAGAATGCCCCTGGGTTCAATTTCTAGTAATACACACACACACACACACACACACACACACACACACACACAGCTTGCATGTTCTAGGCTCAGACCTGGAGCTTTGCTGAGGCACACCAGTGAATAAAGTAACCTGCTATCCAACTGACCACTGTCTCTTGTCTCTGGGGACCTAGCCTCCTGCAACACTTTCACCTAAATACCAAGTCTCCCAGCATGCAGTCTAGTGTAGGAAAGGCACCCCCAGGCACAAGGGGTTCCTGGGGACGGGTGGGCAGGGCCTGGCCACATTCTGGACGTCCCAGAACATCATGGGCGTGTGGACTGCATGCCAGAGATAAACGGAAGCATGCCACTGCCAGGTCAGGCCCAGGGACCTCTGACCCCCAGTGGTCACAGCAGGGCAGGACAGCTGCTGAAGGGACAGGAGGCACAGAGTGAAGAAATGCCTCTTTTCAGTTAATGCACCAACAGTTCCTGGCCTGAACTGGACTTATCATTTGCACTGGAGCATGAAGACGGACAGGGATCAGATGAAATGGTAAGGTCATGCGAAGCTATGGGCCCCGGACTGATAGGCAGGAGTGGCAGCTAGGAGACAGGACAAGTGGGCCTGGGGTCTGCAGAGCACTGCCCCCAAATGACGACAGGAGCCAGAGTGCTGGGTGTCAAATCTTTAATGGCGGCAGGGCCTCGCACCACGCATGTGCTCAGCTTCAGATCTTGTTGAAGGCTGCAATGTCCACACTCTGCACCTGTGGAGGCAGAGGGCATCAATATGGCTGGTCTCCCCAAGGCCCACACTCCCCACTGGTGCAGGGCAGCAAGTCCGGGGCAAGAGGCCCCAGGGTCAGCTGGGCTGCTCTCCCACTCCTTGTACCCCACTCACGTGTTCCTCAAACTTGGTGATCTGCTCCTCCAGCAAGTCAGTGCCCACCTTGTCGTCCTCCACCACACATTGGATCCGCAGCTTGCGGATGCCGTAGCCCACCGGCACAAGCTGGGAGCCCCCCCAGACCAGCCCATCCAGCTGGACGGAGCGCACACAGGCCTCCAGCTGAGCCATGTCCGTCTCATCATCCCACTGTGAGAGATTGGGAGGAAAGCCAGGTGAGTCATCTCAGACGCCTCAAGAACACCAGGGAGCCCCACCCATCCCCTTCCTTCGACCACATAAGGACACAATTCTGCTTAACAGCCTCCGGAAACAGTCCAAATTTACACCTGCACTGCCCACACCTTTTCCTTTTTGTGGTACTGGGGATTGAACCCAGGGGCATTTTACCTCTGAGCTACACCATCAGACCTATTTTATTCTGTTATCTTGAAACAGGGTCTCACTAAATTGCAGAGGGCCTCACTAAGTAGCTGAGGCTGGCCATGAACCTGTGATCCTCCTGTCTCAGCCTCCCACGTACTGGGATTACAAGCGTGCGCCACCACGCCCGGCTTTACCCCAAGATTTCTAAATCTGACTTTTCACCAGGACTGAGGAGTATGGGGGTCAGAGGCTGAGGCTATGTAGGGGTGGGCCACACAACACCCCTGCAGCTGAGGGCTTGCCTGGCCTTCCTGAGGCCCGCCCTGTCCCACTCACAGGTTTGACATCCAGGAGGATAGAGGACTTGGCCACCAGAGAGGGCTTCTTGGCCTTCTTCTCCGCATACTGCCGCAGCCTTTCCTCCCGAAGCCGGGCTGCCTCCTTGTCCTCCTCCTCATCGCCGCTGCCAAACAGGTCAATGTCATTGTCCTCATCATCCTCTGCTGGCGTAGCCACCTTCTTGGTCGGGGGCTCCACTTGGCGCATGGGAGAGACGTGCTGCCACAGGCGAGAGGAATTTGAAGCCCACCTGGTTCTCTCCCCTCTGTCACCAGAGGAAGAGCAGCCTGTAGGAGCCAGCTGTGGCTCCCCAGGTGCAGCCCCTCCACCCTGCCCTGGAGCACCCCTGTGAGCCCTCATGGCCCCTAGCACCTCACGCTGCCCTGGATGCCCAAGCAGGAGGAGGAAGCTAGAGGGAGGGTGTTGAGGGCCATCTCAGCCCACACAATGAGGTCACCGTTTCAGACTGGCTTAGCTAGGTACACAGTACGTGCTGAGTGGAAATTGTCAGCAAGCAGACAAGCTTCCTTGGAACAGATGGGACCGAAAAGTGGACTTTGATGACCTTCTATTCTCCTTGAAATGTTTACCTTGCCCCTCCCTAGACTTAGCTCATGACTGTCACACCCTAAACCTAGTTCATGACTGCCTTTTCCTAAAAACCTAGCCTGTAACCCTAAACTTAACTCCTGACCCCCCTTGCTGCTTGCTTTGTTTAAACCCTTAACAAAAAAGGACGCTGGCTGCAGGAGGTCAGGAGAATTGCCTGGCTCCTCCTCGGCTGACCCCGTTATTAAAAATAATAGTTTTGGACCAAGAGTCGTTCATGTGAGGGACTTCAGCAAGCAGCAACCACGGCGCCGGTCCTTCACAGGAGGGTGCCTACCTGTGTCTGTGGGGCTGTGGCTCGGTGGGCAGGCGAGCTCTTCTCCAGGGTGCTCAGCCGGGCCTCCAGCTTGGAGATGGCTTGCTGCAGATCCTGCACCACTGTGGTATGAGGGGGATACGGGTCGGGTCAGATGACGGGGTCTGGGGCTGGGACCCCGCCCATCAGGCCCTGGGCCTCACCACTCCGCAGGTTCTGGTTCTCCACTTCCAGGCTGGCGATCCGAACAACCAGCTCGCCATGGTCTCCACCAGGTCCGCTGGAGGCTCCAGGGCCTGAGCTCTGCAAAGCAGGGGAAGGGGGCTCAGTGCCCTGGCCTGCTCCTAGGGTGCCCTCATTCACAGCCCCTCAGAACCAGAGTCCAAGCCTGCGTGGGAGGCCTGACAGAGGCTCAGTTAGCCCTTCCAGGTCCCTGCTGTGCTCAGGACAGTGCTGCAGACAATTCAGAAAGACAAGGGAGGGCAGGACGGCCCTCCCTGCTGACCTCAGAGTGGGTGGCTACACAGACCACAGTGACAATTCTCAGACAAGTAGAGCATATTGGACAAGAAGCAGGGGCCCAGGGAAACCAAAACACAGAGGCAGCACGCAGCTCAGAGCTACCACTGCCCAGCAGGTCCCGCTGAACAGCCAGGCTCGGAAACTGGACAGGTGGCAGCAGGACTTACAGTCCCAGGGGCAGCCTGGCTCAGGGCCTCAGGGGGACCGGGCAGCACCGCCTTGAGCTGGAAACGGGAGGGGAGAGCAATTGAGGGTGCAGTAGGAAAGGAGCAGGCATGTAGGCAGCCACCAGTCCAGCCCTTTACCCAATGCGGGCCACGCATCTGCCATCTTGCTTCTGAGCCACCTCCCTACCCCCCGCCACCCAGTACTAGGGATTGAATCCAGGAGCCCTCTACCCTTGAGCTACATCCCCAGCACTGCACTTTTTGAGACAGCATCTCACTAAGTTGCCCAGGCTGGCCTCAAGCTTGCGATCCTTCTGTCTTAACCTCCCAAGTAGCCAAGATTATAAGTGCGAACCGCTGCGCCCGGCCCACGCTGGCCTTTGCAGGCTCTAGGTGACCGCAGGACGGGATCCCCTCCTAAAGCCTGCCCAGGCTTCTAGCCTCCTGTTCCCAGATGTTATAGTCCTTAGGGAGGGGGCCGACATGCACACTTGGGGGGGTCACTTGGCTGAGGGCAAGGTGCACCTGGCTGCACAGGAGTCTCAACCCAACTGTCCCCAGAATCCCCCAGCACTCGCTCTGTAGGGTGGAAGGGTCTCTCTCAGCATATGCTCAGCAACAGAACCCGCTGCTCATAGGACATGGGGACCTCCTGTCACAGCCTTGGGGTGACAGTATCACCCTTGTTTACATGTCTGGGTGTGGGAGCTGAGCCCTGCAGAGCGGGATCTGGCAGGGCTGGCATCAGAATCAGGCCCAGGAGGCCCCCCAGACAGCAAGGAAAGAACAGGGCTGGCAGGCACATGTGAATGGAGGCTGGGCTGGTGCTCCAGGGCTACATGGGCTGTGCCCTGGGGACAATCCCCACAGATGGCAAGCATGGCAGGATAGCCCAATGTGGCCAGGGAAGAATTCCTGCAGCCCCAGGGCTGCTGTGCCTGCCCAGCCTTCTGGGCGCTGGAGTTTGGCCAGGAAGGCTGCAGGGACAGCAGAGAAGCCTAAGGCCCTGGCAAGGGCAAGGGCAGGCAGGTCACCTCCTAGCCTCAGGAGATGGCTCTCGCAAAAGCTTAAAACCCTCACTCCACCTCCAACCCTGTGCCAGCACTGTGCAGTTCCCAAGGGACTTGGCCCCAGTGACATTACTAGGTCCCTGTTTTGGGCTGAATAATTTCCCTCCAGATCAGGACATAGGTACAGGATGACCACATGAAGACACAGAGAGAAGACGCCATCTACAGGCCAAAGAGGGGCTTCAGGAGAAACCAGCCCTATCTGTACTTTGACTTAGGGCCAGGTGCCGGGAGAAGCCTTTCTGTTGTTTAAACTGCGAACCTGTGGTACTCCATACTCAAGGACAGCAGTTCTAACACTCCAGTCCCTACGGCCTCAGTATGCCCATGTCTACTCAGACTCGGTGACTGGAGCCAACATAGCCAGGGCTCAGAGTTCCAGCACTGCTGAGCCTCCCCAGGCCTTCTGGGAGCCGGAGCTCAATGCACCTCGCTCCAGCGTAGAAACCTGTTACTCCAACCCAAGTCTGCCTGACTTGAACTCGTCTGGTGCCTGGGCAAGCACGGGGTGACAGGGTGGGATTTGGGGCTGGTAAGACAAGTGCAGGTAAAAGACGAGGGAGCCAAGGCCAGGCGCAGCAGCGCACAACTGTCACTTGGGAGGCTGAGGCAGGAGGATCACAAGCTGGAAGCCTGCCTGAGTAACTTAACAAGACCCTGTCTCAAAATAGAATTTAAAAAGGGCTGGAAATGTAGCTCAGTGAAGCCTAGCATGCATGAAACCCTGCACTCAATTCCCAGTGTTTGTGTGTGGGGGAAGCCAAGCATGAAGCAGAACCCATCGACAGCAGTGACATGCTTCCTGGAGACACCCTCCCAGGGCCATACAACCCTGACCAGCTGCGGCAGACAGAAGAATGACTCCCAGAGACGACCACATGAATCCCCAGGGCCTGTCCTCCGTTAGCTCACATGGCAAAGGGGATTCAGCAGATGGGACTGAGGACCTGGAGATGGGGGACGATCATAACATACAAGGCTTCATTTCGTGCCCAGAGAGCAGAGGATAGAGAAGACTTCTCCTTAGGACAGACTGTAGTACAGCACCCACATCTCAGATTCTGAAATGATACTAGAAGGGGCTAAGGTTGTTTGGGTTTTTTTTGTGGTACTGGAGATGGAACCCAGGGGCATTCTACCCCCGAGCTACACCTCCAGCCCTATTTTATTATTTTGAAACAGGGTCTCACTATGTTGCAGATGGCCTCACTAAGTTGCTGCGGCTGGTTGCAAACCTGCGATCCTCCTGTCTCAGCCTCCCAAGTACTGGGATTACAAGCGTGAGCCATCACATCCGGCTTTATGAAATCTTTTATTTTGAGATAGGGTCTCACGTCATTGCCCAGGCTGGCCTTGAACTTATGATCCTCCTGCCTCAGCCTTTCGACTAGCTGGGATCACAGACATGCATATGCCACTATGCCAGTGAGGCTGAGATCTTGAGGATGTTGGTGTGTAACAAACATGGCATGCATGTGAATCTTTGGGGACCAAGGGTGAACTATGATAGGCAGAATGATGGCCCCCAAAGATACAAAGTCCAAACCCCTGAGCCTGTGAATCTGTTACCTTACATGGCCAAGGGAATAAGCAAATATGATGAGGTTCACAATTCTGCACTATCTGGGCAGGCCTGATATAAGAATCATTGTGAGCGCCGGGCGTGGTGGCGCACGCTTGTAATCCCAGTACTTGGGAGGCGGAGACTGGAGGATCCGGGTTCGTGGCCAGCTTCAGCTGCTTAGTGAGGCCCTCTGCAACTTCGTGAGACCCTGTTTCAAAATAAAGGATAAAAAATAGGGCCGGGGGTGTAGCTCGGAGGTAGAACGCCCCTAGGTTCAATCCCAGGGGCCGCAAAAAAAAAAAAAAAAAAAAAAAAATCATTGTGCCAGGCACAGCAGTGCATACCTGTAATCCCAGTACTTGGGAGACTGAGATAGAAGATCACAGGTTCTTGGCCAGCCTCAGCAACTTAGTGAGGCCTTCCACAACTTAGTGAGACACTGTTTCAAAATAAGAAAATAAAATAGGCTGGGCGTGGTGGCCCACGCTTGTAATCTCAGTACTTGGGAGGCTGAGACTGGAGGATCTGGGTTTGCGGCCAGCCTCAGCTAGTGAGACCATGTTTCAAAATAAAGAATAAAAAAATAGGGTTGGGGGGTGTGGCTCAGAGGTAGAATGCACCTGGGTTCAATCCCCAGTACCACAAAAGAACAAGATGATAAATCTGTGTTGTTTTACGCACAAAGCTTGTGGTCATCCATTATGAAGGTCAACAGGAAATTAACAGGGGCCTTTCAAAGCTAGGACCCCAACCCTGTCCCAGAGGAAGGACAAGGTCCTAACTCCCCTGAACAGCTGAGCAGGGAAGCCACAGCAGCAGGTGTGCCCACCATCTAAAGGGCACACCTTCCTCAGCCAGCACATTGCGCCAGAGCTGGACGCAGCTCCACCCTCCACTCATCTCTGGGGCCTGGAGGCCAACCAGGGCTGCAGGGCTCCTCTCTGGGTCTTGAGTCTAAGATGATGTTGACTATGATCTGAAACTCAGCACATCCCATGAAGCAAACACCCTTTCTCGGGGAGGGCACAGCCGAGGAGGGAAGGAGGCACAGCAGACACACGTGCTCCTTTAGCAGGGAGCAAGCAGGCAGGAATAGGCTTCTGAGGCATGTGCCCGCCGGGTGCACCCTGCAGAATGACACCACTCAGCCAACAGCCCATGGCTGGCACCGAAGGAGTGGCCAGGTGACAGGCAGCAAGCAGGTGAGAGGCTCGGGAAGGTCAGAGAGAGCAAGGCCATCTTCCGTGGCAGTCTGGGTTCAGGTCACTGTGGGCCTGGAGGCCTCAGTGCTCGGTGTCCCGCAAAAACACAGCACTACATACTGTGCACTAACTTTGCTCCAAAGGATCAAATTAGTGAGCAGTACTGAGGGGGAAAAATTCAGACATGCTGTTTGGCCGAACACGAGCCCACGGGTACGTGGGCCGTGGGTACTCACTCCGGCCAGGGATTTCTGGATGTTCTCTCTCGCTCTCGCAATGTCGCGGAGGATCACGCTGGCACCATTCTCCTGCAGACAGTGCAGAAAGAACCAGTCTCTTTTTTTTATTGTTGTTAAAAAAAGAATTAAAAAAAAAAAGCACACAAAACCCAAGAACCCTCACTCAGAGCACAAGAAAGCATTGCACAGAATGAAAGCTCCGTGGGACAGTGGGAAGCAGGAGGTGCTTGAGGCCAGGACCACAGGCCTGGGTGTGCATGGTCTGCAGGTGGGCGATGCCGAGGCCTGGCCCCAGCCACCTGGGAGCAGCAGGAGGGCACTGTCTGAAGTGCTGGGATCAGGAGCCAGCCAAGGCCCTGCTAAGGACCCCAAGTCCCAGCACCCTGGGCAGAGCTACTTGGCCCCAGTGTGCCTCTGCCCTCCAGACCCAGTTAGCTCTTCCTTGTGTGCCTCAGCTGACCCTACTGGCAGCAGAGCCACCCAGCCGCCCCAAGCAAGCCCTCACCTGGCGGGAAGCGCCAGCCACCGGCCCATTCATCTGCTCGTAGAATCTCCTTTCTGCTTCGTCATATTTGAACTTGTCGAACCAGATCTTCTCATGCACTAGAAAGTTTGTAGCCATTTTTCTGCTAGGAGGGGGAGGAGAGCTAGGTCAGCCGGACTAGGGAAGGGGGTCCCGGCCAGCACCCGGCCTCCCTTTCCCACAGACCCCAGGTCTGACCCAGCCTGCCTGAGTGCCCTGGAATGGCCCATAAGCAACAGGGTGCCAGGTGGGCTGAACAATCCAACCCAGTCCCAGACACATACTCTGGGCTGGCCCACTCCTGCTGGCTCATGCATGTGAAGTCCTGGGGGAACCAAGGCTCCAGACTCCCAAGGGGGAACACAGTGGCTCTCAGCATGATAACACAGAGCCCATGAGCCCACACACACCAGTGACCATGCCAACAAGCAGCCTCTTCTCTGGCCCCAGCAAGGGCTCCCCTGGCGCTTGGGTGAGGTTCCCAGGCCAGCCCCAAGATTCTCCCTTTTCAACCACACCCTGAAAAGACATGCACCAGCAGCGCAAGGGCAGAAGCGGCTGTGAGCCCCCACAGCCTCCACGCCAGACACAGCAGAGTCGCAAAACTGTGGCTGCCCTGCCCATGGAATTGTCCTGCTACAGGAAAAGTGCTTTCCACAAAAACATACTACCCAGACTAACGTGCCACCACCACCTTATCATTCTTCTTCAATAGATATGTACTTTTAGAACTATTTCTGTTTTAATCACCAAGATGACAAAAATCAATAGATATAATGAAAGCTCTTTATAATTTGAGAACCGCTGCTCTAGACCAGAGTTCAGCAGACCACGGCTGTGGGCAGAGTCCAGCCCAGCTGTCTGCACCAGGTCTCCCCGTACATAGCCACACAGCCATTAGGTAGAGGAGCACCCCCCCCCAGCCCCTCAGTTGGCCCTGCCCTGCCACAAGCTACAGACACAGACCCCAGCCCACTCTGCCACTAACTCCCTGTGCCAGGGACCCTCAAAACAAGAGGAATGGGGGCTTCTCTACTCTTCACCCAGGTTATCTGGGGCCGGTAGGCAGAACTCCTCCAGGATGGGGTCCTCCTCTAACCCCAGATACATGACAAATCAGCCCTATCCCTCCCTGGGCATCCAGGGCCAAGGTTGGCATTGCTTCCTAGGAGGCCCAAGGGGCTACTTGCTGGGATCTGTCAAGTCCTTCCCTGACCACTTTTCTCCCCTCCATCTTCCCTTCCATGTCCAACCATCCCACCCCCTGCCCAGGGCCTGCTGGTTGGAGGCAGGGAGGCCTCCATAGATCACTGCTGCGGCCATATCCACCTGTCCTGGAGCAAGGGCCCTCAGGCCCTAGGCTGAAGGCAGATCTCCTTCCCCTGGGGGAGGTCAGGCAGGCCAGGGTCCTTCGGAGGCCACTGGACATGCCACATATTCTTGGACCTGATGCCCACCTTACCTCAGAGACAGGCACAGGACAAGGATGGCTAGGCTGGCCGCCACACGGCCCTCATGTCTCATCCCAGGGCAGCTCAGAGCTGGACACCCAGCTGCAAGGCTTCCCACTGCGCTGTGGGCAGAGCAGCTAAAGGAGGCCGGCATGGGGCAGCGGTATTCTGTCCTGTGCTGACCTCTCCCCACCCACCTCAACACTCAGGATGTGACCCCAAGGAGAGAGCACATAGCCCTTGCCCAGCCTGCCCCACATTCAATGTGGCTGGGTCCCCAGGTCAGGGAGAGCCCCCACCCAGGGCAAGGGAGGGGAGCACAAGGGACCCCAGTCTGAGGACAGCTGTCCCTGTGTCTGCAGGCCAGGCTGGGTGCCCGCCAGCACGTGTCTCCTACTTGGGTCTCAGGCTGGACATGGATGGGCCAGGCCGGGGCCCAGGTCGGTGAGCCAGGGAGGCGGAGGCGGCCTCGAGGCGCCAGGCCATGCGCAGGGCCTCGGCGGCGTGGTGGCGGCACTCGGCACTGTCGTAGGCGGGTTTGTTGAGCCAGGGGGCCTCCGCGTCCTTGTGCAGGAAGTACCAGTAGGGCAAGGTGGAGGGGGCCTCTCCATCAGCCCGCCGTGGCCCGGCGCGCTTGCTTCCTATGGCGTTTCTGCCCCGCCGGTCTCTGCGGCCCCGCCGGGCGCCCTCCACCTGGCCAGCTCGCTCCTGCAGGCGCACCTTCCCAGGGGGATGGCCGTCAAACAGGGCCTCGTAGAAGCCCCTCTCGGCAGCGTCGTACCGGGGTTTCTCCAACCACACCTCTTGCACCAGTGCCTGCAGGCTGCCGAGAGGGGGCTGGCCGTTGACCGGGGGGCTGGGCTGACAGGCCAGGGCCAGGCTGGGGGAGGCCACTCGCTGGCCTGTGTCAGGAACCCCCTGCTTGTGGCTCCCCTCTGCAGCCAGCAACAGGGCCTGAGACCACTCCACGAAAGCCCGCTCAGCCTGGTCAAAAGAAGACTTGTTGACCCAGATTCCCCAGGTCACATGGTGGCAGGCCACCTGGTTCCCATGCGTGCAGGGACCCCGAAGGGCCAGGGCAGGTGGCTGGGCTGCCTGGGCGGCCATGTCTGCCAGCCTCTGGCGGTAGGAGCTTTCTGCCTGGTCAAAGAGTGGCTTGTCCAGCCATACATGGTCGGCCGAGAGGCCCACTAGGGCCAGGTCCGCCTGGCCGAGACAGCTCTTAGGGGAGCGCTTCCTCTTCTTCTGCATGGGCTTCTTGCCATCGTGGCTCTTCCTGGAATCACTCCTGCTGCTGGCGTCAGGCACCTCTGCCTCGTCGGCGTCCTCCTGGCCGGACCCGTTCACGGCTGGCACCTCAGCCAGGAGCTGCTGGGCAGAGGCGGCGGCTCGTGTGGCCTCATGCTCGTGGAAGCGCCGCTCGGCTTCCTCATACCTGCGCTTGTCCTCCCAGACGGTCTCCAGGGCACAAGAGGCCTTCCCGCTCCTCATCTTCGGGCGCAGCGTTAAAAAGTAAGCATAAGAAGGCAGTTGCAACACGGCAGAGGCACCGGCCTCCCTGACAGGAGGGTGGGCAGGGAGGCCGGGGAAGGAGTGTGGAGGGAGGCTCCCAGGGGCCCCGTGAGAGGACATGCAAGGGCTTGAAAGTCAAGTGCATGGGGAAAACTTCCATAAACCAAAAACAAGTAAAATACATATGCACATGTTTACGAATCTTTACTGCAAAAATTGCCTCTGCTAACCCAACATGCCCCGCAGCCCTCAAAAAGGGGTCTACAGAACACCACTTTCAAACCTGCCACAAAAACCTCTTCTCACGGAGCCTCCAGTAGATTTATGGAGAAAATGTGCTCAGATCTGACTTTTATCATAAACTGTCAGTCATTTTCTAGTTTAAGTATATCCCATGAACTAGATGAGACTTGACTTATACTAAGAAATTACTCATTGTCAAAAATTAACTTTGTTTTGTTTTTTGGTACTGGGGGTTGAACCCAGGACATTCTACCTCAGAGCTACACTCCCAGACCTATTTTATTTTGAAATACGGTCTGGCTAGGTCGCTAAGAGTCTCACTATGTTGATGAGGCTGTCCTTGAACCTGCGATTCTCCTGTCTCAGCCTCCCAAGCACTGGGATTACAGGCATGCGCCACCACACCCGGCTTAGAAATTAACTTTGGCTAGACTTTCTGGATGTCTGTGTGTGCTAAGCCTGGCCACCTCCCCCAGGTGGCTGGTGTTCCATTTCACAGAAAGGCACCTGTGGCTGCCTCAGGACTGGGGGAGCACAGGGCCCATCACCTGCGCCACTTGCACTGCTATGGCCAACTGTGGCCCCACCCGAGCAACGCACTTGTCCAGTGTAGGGGCAGGAATCTTGAGAGGGGCCAGGCCATGGAGCAGAAGTCAAGTGTCCAGCCCCAGAGGGTCGCAGCAACAGTAGGCACCAGACAGGATGCTAGTGCCTGGTCCAAAAGTGAAGGGGCCAGAGGCCAGGCTCCTCAGCCAGTTGTCACCACTTCCCCACTGGGGGAGACCAGCCCACCCTTTGGGTCCACCTGAACTAAAGGGGCATTAAGAGCCAGGCGTGGTGGCGCACACTTGTAATCCCAATAGTTGGGAGGCTGAGACAGGAGGATCACAGGTTCGAAGCCAGCCTCGGCAACTCAGCGAGGCCCTCTGCAACTTAGTGAGACCCTGTTTCCAAATAAGAAATAAAATCGGGTTGGGGGTATAACTTGGAGGTAGAATGCCTCTGGGTTCCATCCCCAGTACCACAAAAAAGGGGGGGCATTATGGGAATTTCAGAGTCCCATGATGCCATACCCGACTCGCTGCTGCGGCCAGTGTACAAGCTTCTTGCCCTGGGAGACTGTGCTTCCTCACTGGCCACCCAGGTGTCCCCTCAAGCTGTGAGTTACCTAGGCATCTGCTGCCCTGTGCAAGACAAGGGCCAGGGGTCTGAGGCAGGCACCGGTAGTCAACACAGGGAGATATGGTCCCTGCTGCCCCCAGATGTCCAGGTATGGTGCCGTGGAAAGAGAGGCCCCAGAGACTCTGCCAGCCACGCTGGACACAGGTGAGCACCAGCATGCTGGTTGCCTTGCCCCAGAGGGGACGCTCGCTCAGGATTCCTTCCAGGCCAGACCCAACTAAAAACCCCTCGGCTGACTGGAGGTGGTGGGGCTAGGTGGTGGGCCACTGCTTCTGTGGGTTTGTGGGGCCAGAGCCACCAGGTAGCCCTCGCCCAGAAGGAGAGCAGCCTTCACACCAGAGTCCAGGACCCTTTCCTAACACCCCCCCAACCAACACCTGACTTCCTCAATCCCAGGGGGGTATTTAGCTGTCTGAATCCCACCACGCAGAGGACTTGGGAAGCTCTGCACATCATATCCCAAAGCCCACTCTAAGTGAGAGCTAAGGCTCTTTAAGGGAAGCCCGCCAGGCTCCCTCCACAGTAAGGAGCCAGGGCCAGGAGCCACACAAGTCCAGAGTGGGGAGGTCCCTGGGCCGCCCCCTCACTCACCAAGGCCAGGCTGCTGGGACAGAGGCAGAGGCAGGGGCAGGGACCGGGGCGAGGGCAGGAGCCCAGGAGGCCGGGCATTGTGACATCACCCACTGTTGCTGAGGAGGCAGCAGGCACAGCCTAGCACGCACACCACTATGGCAGGGTAGTCTGCCCTCCAGCCTCTCAGCCATCGAGCCCCCAGGACTCTCACCAGCTGCTCAGCTCCCAGTCACTTCAGCACTGCCCATTAAACTGACCTGCAGAACTGATGCCAGCCAGACCTTACTGGCCTTAGTGACCTCGACCCAGGCTCTGGGGGCTATCCCTGAGGGCAGGAATGCAGCTCAGGGAGAGGAAGCCACCTCCAAGGGGCCCGCCCACAGGGCACAGGGCTGACACCCAATGCCTCCTTGGGCCACATCTTCACATGTGACTACCACTTCCCTGCAGGTGGCAGGGGGCCAGGGGCTGACCTGCCTGGCATCATGCCACACCACTGGCCCCCAGCAAGCCCAACTCCTCACAGGCAGCGGGCTCGCGAGCAAGGTGATGGCTGGGGGTTCCCTGACTCAGATGAAGACACAGGGCACCGGGCAGGTGTACTTACTTTTGCTTTGGCCTCCTAGGACAGCATGAAGGAAAAGCAGCAAGGTTAGAGCAGTGGGAACACCAGCCGGCCAGACGGCAGCTCCGGCAGCCAGAGCGCGCTGGACGGCCTTTCAGAAGCTGCTTGTCAAGGGGGCGTGGCAACAGGTGAGCCCCCCCAAACACACACCACCAAAATCCCAGGTGGCTGCCTGGTCCACACACTGGAGGCAGTGCACCACTGCCCCTTGAAACGTAGCTCTTGGGGTTCTCCTTAGCTGGAGCCCAGGCAGACCCTGGGGACTAGTAGAGACCACCATCAGAGCTATCCTCTCTCACCCTTTCCTCATCTGAGCCCAAAGCAACCTAGGACAGGTTGAGCCAGCACCCTGGAGCTGCTGAGGTGACCCAGTCCCTCACTTGCACTGGGTCTAGACTGCTGGAGGGGCCAGGTGGCCCAGGCCCAGCCAGCCCTGACCGGCAGGCTTGGATGCCACCAAAGACCAGTGTCCACATTGGGACTGGGCCTCCCCCTCAGCAGGTGCCACTGCTAGCCCAGGTGCCAGAGGCCAGGCAGGCAGGACTTCTACCTCAGGGTCCCAGCATGTATGGCAAAGGCTCTCAAGGGACAGGGTCATTCCAGACCTGCTCTCCCCCCAAGTACATAAAAGGATGGGACTTTCAGCCTGTGTGTACACAGGCGGCAGACAACTGAGAGGTCAGCACTTCCCAAGGAGGACACACATATGCAAACCCACAGCTGACCAAGAAGAACAGCCTGGAAGCAGGAAGCAGCAAGCTCCTCCAGCACCAACAGGATGACTTTGTCAACACCTGCATCCCTGCACAGTGGGCCCTTGGCTCCAAGGCTTATCCAAGCAGTAGAAGCTTGCCAAAAAGAGAATGGAGCATGGGTAGAAAGCTAGCAATCACTGAAGTGGGCTCAGATAAATCAGAATGAGGCCCCAGAGCAAAGTGGTCTGAGCAGCTCCTGCTCCACTCTGGGCTGCAGGGCCCACTATCACAGCCCAGCCATCAGGATCTCTTCCGTGAGAGAGACACAATGCCCAAGCTCTGGGGGAGCCTGGGGTGATGTGGCAGACAAGACCCAATACCAGGCACAGGCATCAGAAGGAACTTGCCAAATGCGCTCACTGGCCAAGGCAGACCCAGCCTCTAAAGCATGTGTGGGGCTCTGTGGCCAGGCCACAGCTACCCTGCTGAAGGGGGAATGGGGGCATGGGCCCTCATGGCCTCTGCTAACCTGGACTCTGGCAGCAGCCCCTGCCAAGGACACTCCTGGTTGAAGAACTGGGCCTAAGGAAGATGAGCCATGGTGGCAAGGGCCGAGAGCACCGCGCATATTGGGAAGGTAAGAGCTGGCTCCTGGGCTCTGCAGGGAGCCTGTGCCCACATCAACCCATCAGTCACCTACATTGATGGGCTCCCAGACCGTTCACCCTATAGCGGGGAGTGGAAATTGGCAAGGGAGGCATAGGTTAGGGTATGCCAGCCAGATTAGCCTGTGTCCCCCACCCCAGCAGAACTCTTCAGGCTCTCTGGGCCTGAGTCTGTGAACCAGCACTGCCCAAGAGAACTTTCTTTTTTTTTTTTTTTTTTTTGCGGTACCGGGGATTGAACCCTGGGGAGTTCTACCTCCGCGCTACACCCCCGGCCCTATTTTTTACACTTTATTTTGAAACTGGGTCTCACCAAGTTGCAGAGGGCCTCACTAAGTAAAAAGAGAGAGAGAGACAGGAAGAGGGAAAGGGAGAGGGCGCGCGTGCCCTGAGGCTGGCCATGAACCCGGAGACCAGAGAATCCTCTGGTCTCCGCCTCCCAAAGTACTGGGATTACAAACGTGCACCACCACGCCCGGCCCAAGAGAACTTTCTAGCAGGGCATGGTGGGGCATACCTGTAATACCAATATTCGGGAGACTGAAACAGAAAGATCACAGGTTTGAGGTCAGCCTCAGCAATTTAGCAAGGCCCTCCCCAACATAGTGAGACCCAGTTTCAAAATAAAAAGAATAAATAGAGCTGGGGTTGTAGCTCAGAAGTAGAGCTTCCCTGGGTTCAGTCCCTAGTACTACAAAAAAAAGAGAGAGAGAGAGAGAGAGAGAGAGAGAGGGAGAACTTTGTATAAATCGAGTATCCAAAAGAGCAGCTGCTTAGCATTTGAAGTGTGGCAAGGATGCTAGAGGAAGGGGCTTTTCTCAGAACGGCCACCCAAGCCAGGAGGATACCAAGTTCAAAGCCAGCCTTGGCAACTTAGCGAGGCTCTTAGCAACCTAGTGAGGCCCTGTTTTCAAATAAGAAATAAGCCGAGCGTGGTAGTGCATGCCTGTAATCCCAGTACATGGGAGGTTGAGACAGGAGGATTACAGGTTCAAAGCCAGCCTTAGCAATTCAGTGAGGCTCACATCAACTTAGCAAGACCCTGTTTCCAAATAAAAAATAAAATAGGGCTGGGGGTGTAGCTCAGAGGTAGAATGCCTCTGAGTTCAATCCCCAGCACAAGGAAAGAAGGAAGGAAGGGAGAAAGGGAGGAAGGAGAGAAAGAAAATTGGGCTGAGGGTGTAGCTTGGAGGTAGAATGCCTCTGGGTTCAATCCCGAGCACAAAAAAAAAAAAAAAAAAAGAATGGCCACACAGCCACCCTGGATAGAGCAGCATATCTGTGCATGGGAACAACGCTTTTGGCCTATATCAGGGGCTAAACTCCACAGCTCCAGGTTCCTACTCAGCTGCTTCCCTGCACACTTCAAGACGCAGACATCAACTGTAGCTGCCCAAGCCACCGCACCTCAGGCAGGGCCAGCGCCAACAGCCTCCTTGTCTCAAATGCCATAGCTCATCAGTTCTATTTCTGTCCCAACCCATGGTACCCTAGCCTGACCCACCAGCCTAGCATGGCCACAGGGACCATTAGATGACTCCTGCTTTCTTGACTCTTCTGTATACACCTGACACCACCACCTAACAATGGACAGTGGGGAAACAAAGGCTCCAAGTGGCCACCAACAGCTGCAGTCAGTGTGTGGGGGGGTTAAGTCCCAGGGCAAGCTCTAATACCTGCACTTCACGCAAATGTCTCACTGTTGCCAACTTCCAACAGCTTAGAATGCTGACACAGGACAAGAGCCCCACAAGTGACTAATGCCAACATTTCCTGCCCTCAGCCCAAATCCTGTACCCTGGAGGTGCTGTAATGCCAGCACGCAGTACTCTGGAGGTACTCTTTCCAACCATGAAACCCTGGTCAAGCACATTTGCCAACCTGTTCTAAAGCTTTCCCGGCTCCCCAAGAGCCAAGCCCAGAGAGCTGACCCTGCACCAGGAAACTCCAGAGAGAAGGCAGGAAGCCACCCTGAGCAGTCCCAGGCAGGAAGAGGTACCAGTGGTCCTTCTACGCACACCCCAACTGCTCCACAGCAGCCTGTAGGGAGATGCTGCCATCCCGACTCCAGGATGAGAAAACACAAGCCCCAGGGGACATGCTCTCTCTCCTTTGACATTCCTTCTTCTTGCTTCCAGGTGGATCCTGTCTCTGCAGAGGCAGCAGGCCTAGGGGTCCAACTCGGCCTGGGTTTATGTGCTAGGCACTTGCTGAGAAGACATTTTCCCAGGGGACACTTGGGGGCTCCTGCCACATTAGCCTTTGCCCTGTACAAGAGGGTACTTCTATTCCACCCACCACCAACCACTTGCACAGGCTGGGCACAGAGGGGGTTCAGGAGGTTCCTAGAGATGCAGGAAGCACAGAAAAGTTTAGCTACTCAGAACGTTCTTTTGCTGCGAGGAGGAGGTCCTTTATTTCGGAAACGAACCCTGATGTCCCATCGGGTACCCACCCTTTTTACTCTGACTTTGCTCTCTGAAAATGTTCATTTCTTAGAAACAACACGAGAGTACCTTTCAAAGCTCCTTCTCCAAAACCACTTTATCCACACCAGGAGCACCCTGTTTCTTCCGACCCACTTAGCACCACAACACATCTTTCCTCTTTTTCGAGTTCGTGAACCATCTAAGCTGCACGAGGGGATTAGAACCCGGCGTACAGTAGATGCTCAATAAACACGTGCTGGAAGAATGCAACGACTACAGGCTAAAGCAACAGCCGGGGCCGACGGGTGCTACGATCCCGGTGGGGACTACAGGCGGCTCCAGGACCCCGCGGCCCGGCAGACCGCAGGGAGGGCCCCAGGCTGCACCCCCGGGCTGCCGCCCGCGCTCATGCCGGCCGCGGCCTCGAGCCACGTGGCCGCCCGGCCGCCGCCCGCGCCGGCCCACTCCCGCCGGCCCCGCGGGCCTTCCCAGCGCGTGCGCTCCTGGTAATAGGGCCGCGGTACTCACACGCCAGCCACCGACGCAGCGACCTAGAGGAGGGACCTGCGGCGCGAGACTGCGGAGGAAAGGGCGGGCCGCCGGCCCGGCGCACAGGAATCAGAGCGGGGCGTACCACGCCCTGTGCCGCAGGGGGCGCACCTCTACGCTCGCGCCGTTTGGCCGTCGAGGGCCTCGGCGCGACGCGCCCCGCAACTGCCAAGGCAGAAGGAAACGGGGGCTGACCCCAGAGGCGCTCTCCCGGGGAGGAGCTGCCGCAAAGAGCCAGGAGCTGGACCGCAGCTAGCCCGACGCACCCCCGCGCCCCGCAGAGTGGAGCAGCCCGGTCGCGGCGGGCGGGGCGAGGCTCCCAGGGCGCACGCGCCGAGTGACGCGCGCGAGGAGGCCAGCGCGCAGGCGCCGCGGGGCGGGGCCGAGCGCCGTGGGGCGGGGCCAACGCGCCCGCGCCGTCCGGGCTGGCGAGACAAAAGGGAGGAACCTGAGCAGCCCCGCCCCTGAGTGCCCCGCCCCAAAGCGGCCCGCGAGCGGGCGTCAAGCTCCCGCGCCCCGGCGGTCTCCGCCGCCGCCGCCGTTATGTACCCTGCTGGCCCCTCGGCCGACCCGGGCCCGCACTTGGCTCCGTGCCGCGGCCGCTGTCCCCCCACCGGCCGCCCCGCCGAGCCGTCGCGCCCCCCCGGACCCGCCCCAGGCCCCGTCGCGCGGCCGCCACCCCCAGCGCCCGGACCGCGGCCCCGCGTGGCAGTGAAGATGGCTTTTCGCAAGGCCTACTCCATCAAGGACAAGCTGCAGGCCATCGAGCGAGTCAAGGGCGGCGAGCGGCAGGCCAGCGTGTGCCGCGACTTCGGCGTACCCGGCGGCACGCTACGCGGCTGGCTCAAGGACGAGCCCAAGCTGCGCTGGTTCCTGGACCAGCTGGGCGGCGAGGTGGGCACGCAGCGCAAGAAGATGCGGCTAGCCAACGAAGAGGAGATCGACCGCGCCGTCTACTCGTGGTTCCTCACACTGCGCCAGCACGGCGTGCCGCTATCCGGGCCCGTCATCCAGGCGCAGGCCGAGGCCTTCGCGCGCCAGATCTACGGGCCCGAGTGTACCTTCAAGGCCAGCCACGGCTGGTTCTGGCGCTGGCAGAAGCGCCACGGCATCTCCAGCCAGCGCATCTATGGCGAGGCCGAGTCCCCGCCCGCCGGACCCGCGCCGGGCCCGCCGGTCAAGGAGGAGCCCGCGCAGCTTCCCGGTGTCGCCCCCCTGCCCGACCGGGCTCTGGCCGCGCCGCCCCCTTCCGAGGGTGGCTACGGGGACGAGCAGATCTACAACGCCAACGTCACCGGCCTCTACTGGAGGCTGCTTCCGGAGCAGGCCGCGCCCCCGGGCGCTGGGGACCCCCGGGCGGGTGGCTGCGGCTGGCGCGCCGACCGAGTGACCGTGCTGCTGGCAGCCAACCTGACAGGTAGCCACAAGCTGAAGCCGCTGGTCATCGGGCAGTTGCCCGACCCGCCCAGCTTGCGCCACCACAACCAGGACAAGTTCCCAGCCTCCTACCGCTATAGCCCTGACGCCTGGCTCAGCCGCCCGCTGCTGCGCGGCTGGTTCTTCGAGGAATTCGTCCCTGGTGTCAAGCGCTACCTGCGTCGAAGCTGTCTGCAGCAGAAGGCTGTGTTGCTGGTCGCCCATCCACCCTGCCCAGCCTGGGCCACTAGGATGCCCGCCCTGGAGGAGAGCGAGGAGACCCCCAGGCAATGCCATCCTGATCCCCTAGGGCCCCCAGAGGAGCTGCAGACACCTGACGGTGCAGTGCGGGTGCTCTTCTTGTCCAAGGGCAGCAGCCGGGCACACATACCGGCACCCCTGGAACAGGGTGTGGTGGCTGCCTTCAAGCATTTGTACAAGCGGGAGCTGCTGCGGCTGGCTGTGTCCTGTGCCAGTGGCTCTCCACTGGACTTCATGCGCAGCTTCATGCTCAAGGACATGCTATACCTGGCTGGCCTCTCCTGGGACTTGGTACAGGCAGGCAGCATTGAGCGCTGCTGGCTGCTGGGCCTGCGGGCTGCCTTTGAGCCTGGGCAGCAACCAGCCCATCAGGCTGAGGAGGCCGCAGAAAACAGCAGGGTACTCAGCGACCTCACACATCTGGCTGCTCTGGCCTATAAACGCCTGGCACCTGAAGAGGTGGCTGAGTGGCTGCACCTGGACGATGATGGGGGCCTCCCTGAGGGCTGCAGGGAGGAAGTGGGCCCTGCACTGGCCCCTGCAGCCCCTCCATCCCCAGCCAGCCTGCCCTCTAGCATGGGGGGTGGAGAGGAGGAGGAGGAAGCCACCCGGCGTGGAGGAGTGTTGGTACCTACTGCAGGGGAGGCTGTCTGGGGGCTGGAGACAGCTCTGCGGTGGTTGGAGAGCCAGGATCCCAGCGAGGTGGGGCCACTGAGGCTGGTGCAGTTGCGCTCCCTCATCAGCGTGGCCCGGAGGCTGGGGGGCATCGGGCCCTCCCCAGCAGTACCTGACGATGGAGTGTGACCACGCTGGTTGGTCCAGTGGCCTTTTTCCTGCTGCACTTGGAAGGAGAGGGCATACACAATCTTCCATCTCCCCTCTCCTCCTCCTGAGGTGGCCCACTTGTGGGTCTGGGGGTTACAAGCTCTCCAGCCTGGCTTGGAGGGGCTCTGTTGGTGAAGGGTCATCCTGCCCCAAGGTCCGCAGTCTCCTGGGAGGATGCTTTGGCAGGCATACATGTGGGGCTCCCTTGTGCATGCTGGGCACACAGGCACAGTGCCCGTCAGAGCAGTTGGCTGTGTTCCTGCTCTGGCCCCTGTGGGGCTCATACCCACACCTCTCCCAGACCGTCACATGCACTGGATGAGGCCACCGCACACTGCACATTCCAGTCTGCAGCCCTGGTGCTACCTGGTCTTCTCGGTGGGGAAGCAAACCACTTTTTTTTTTAACACATTAAATCTGTTTTAAAGATACTCTTAAGAGGGGGCCATGAGAGTCAGGGCAGAGTGGTGTGGTCTCTGGGCTGCTCCTGACCTTGCTCTAGAGACTGTAGGCTCCCATGATGCTGGGTAGGACCGCTGTCCCAGGCTGGCCTGCTCACAAAGGAGTGGGAAGGGGAGGATGGAGCCCAGTACTTCGTGAGGCTCTGGGTGCAGCAGGGAGGACAGATTTCTGTGCCACTTGGATTTTTAGTTCTTAAGAAAATTCCATTCCAAACAGATCTTTTATTCTGTGAGGTTGGGAAGTGTTTGGATTTGGGCCCTGGTGGCTTGACCAATGGCAGGACAAATTCCCCTGATTCCCCATCAACCACAGAACACTAGTCCTAGTGCCTGGAGCCATGTGAGCTACCTGAGAGCAGGCCCTTGCCCTGGTGGCCACCTGGGGACAATCCACAGTGCCTTAGTGCTGCTCCCACTGGGCTCTTTTTGCCCCAGTCCCCAACTTTTCCACCTGGCACTTCCAAGAATGTGGCTGGCAAGCTGCCTCTGGGCAGCCCAGTTTAAAGAGGGAGGAAAGGGCTCCAGGGACCGTCCAGCTCTCATCCTGTTCTGGTGCTCTGTCCAGTCCATAATTCAGAATCCTCTCGGTGGTCTGGGGCCAAGAGGTGCCTCTTGAGGGGGTTGCTGCTTTTGTGGAGATGCTGCCCTGAGCCCTTGTGAAGGGTAGGGAGCCAGGTCTGAGGAGGCTGCCTGCCTCCTCCCCATGTTCTCTGCCTGTCCTTGCCTGCTCTCTGTCCTAGTGGGCTGAGTCTGGAAAACAAAAACACAGTCGGTGGGTGCAGGGGGCCCCCACACAGATGGTGAGTTCATGGTAGGCAGTGGGCAGCTGGAGGAAGCCCCACCCAGAAGCGATTTCCACACAGGTCTAAGAACAAGTAGTTCCTTGGAACTACCATGGTAAATAATTAATTAATTAACTAGTTAATTAATTAGTTAAAAATATATATACATAGCCATCCCAAATCTAAGCACTGAGGGAAGGTGTAAGAATTAAGGTTCACCTTGCTGGGCTTGCACCCTCCACCTGACCGGTTGGGACCTATCTGGCTACCTCCATGCCCAGCCTTCCCAAGCCCATGGATCTAGATGGCCTTGGGCAGTCAGGGCTGGGTTAAAGAAACCTATGTATTTTCACCAGCAGTCTCCACATCTACCTGGGATAGGAGATGCCACCCAACTCTGCCAGGCCTGGCTCCAGGGCTCTGAGGAGGGGGCGCCTTGGGCCATGAGCATGTTAAGGGCTGTCTGCCTGGGCCTTAGTGCACATGCAGCCTGGATGACCTCTGGTAGCTGCCCTTTAGCTGGAATTGGTGTGTAAGAGATCAAAGGTCACCTGGTGTGGTGGCACACACCTGTAAACCCAGTACTTGAGAGGATGAGACAGGAAGATCTCATGTTCAAGGCCAACCTCAGCAATTTCACGAAACTCAGCAACCTAGCAAGACCCTGTTTCAAAAAAAAATAAAATAAAAAGGGCTAGGGATGTAGCTTGGAGGTAGAATGCCCCTGAGTTCGATCCCTAATACCAAAAAAAAAAAAAAAAAGAGAGAGAGACCGAAGTTCAGAAGTGAGATTGTTCACCTGTCTTTCCACCTGTCCCTTATGTGGGCACTCAAATTCTGGGAAGTGAGCCAGGCGTGGTGGCGCACACATGTAATCCCAGTACTTAGGAGGCTGAGACGAGGATCACAGCCTTGGCATCTCAGGAGGGCTCTGGGCAACCTAGTGAGACTCTGTTTCCAAATAAGAAATAAAATCGGGCTGGGGGTGTAGCTTGGAGGTAGAATGCCTCTGGGTTCAATCCCCAGTACCAAAAAAAAAAAAAAAATTCTGGGAGGTGGCTCTGGCCTATTCCTCTGACCCCAGATGGCAAGTGCAGGTGCAGGCTGAGTGTCTGTCAAGCATGTGTGAGGTACTGGGTTCCATCACCAGAACTAGGGTACAAAAAAGCATCTTTGTAAAGCATTTTTGAAAAGTGGGATACACTGGTGTTCTTGTGGTGCTACTGGCAGAGTTTCAGGTAAACAAGACCTGCTTCTGGAGAAAGCTGCTCTGCCTGGTGCCTGGCACCCTGGGCACCCCCAAGCACCCAGGGACCTATGGGGCCTGCAGTGGTACACAGCTGTTGCACAGGAATCTCAGCGCCAGTCACGGTTCTGCCACTGGCTCACAGCCACCCTACCTTTCTGGGCTCAGCTCAGTGTCTACAAAGTGCTGGGGACACCCCAGGGTTTGTGGACCCCGGCTGAATGGCAGGACCTCCCAGGAGGGCCGCATGCTTACACAGCTGCATACCCACCTTGCCTGCTCCCGACCACTGTTCCCCCATGGGCATTTGAGTTGGCCGCCCATGGCTTGAGATAACGAAGCCAGCAAGGGGTGGAAGCAGTTGCTTCCTTTGGTAGCCACTGGCTGCCTGCCAGGTGCTAGGCGCCGTGCTGGAAACTGGGTCTCTCACCCTGGAAGATTTTGCCTGTTCCCCTACAGCCTGAGAAGTGCAGGCAGCCATCCTTATTGGGTGGCCCTGATCACAGCCCTGGGATGAGACCAGCAGGTTGTTGCTCTTGCAGCAGCCCCTGCCTGCAGAGCCCCTGGGCTAGGGAAGAGAAAGCACAGAGCATGGAAAGATGGGCAGCCACCACCGAGCCACTGTTTTCAGGGGAAAAAAGATTGCTTGACCCCAGGGCTCTGCATACTTGCTAAGTGACCGTGGGGTAACAGCTGGGCTGGGTGAAACAACAGTGGGAGAGAAAGAGGAGTACCCCCAAGCTGAGGTGCTGGTCTTCTGGGGACCCAAGCCCCTTACACTTCCTAGCTGGGATTGCCATTGGGGAACCCAGCTAGGGCCTGGCAGTCTGGCCCTCACTGGGTATGACCAAGGGTGAGACTTGACCCCAATGGGGTATCCTTGAAAGGACCTTGGGCTTGTGGGGTTCCAACAGTGTTGAGGGGCCCTTCCTCTAACACTAAACCTTGCTCACAACCAAGTTCAGATGGCCCAGTGGCACTTTTGTAATAAATGTGGAACATGTCAACTTCATGAACACCCGTTTTAGTCTTGTTTTCGTAACTATCCGTCCAATGTTTGAATCAGGAACATCGTTTAGATTGGGGAGTCATAAAAGTGGATAAATACTGCCAGGCATGGTGGCACGCACTTGTAATCCCAGTACTCTGGAGGCTGAGACAGGAGGATCACAGGTTTGTGGCCAGCTTCAGGAGCTTAGGCACTCTGCAACTTAGTGAGACCCCGCTAAAAAAATAAAAGAATAGCCGGGCGTGGTGGCACACACGTGTAATCCGAGTACTTGGGAAACTGAGACAGGAGGATCGCAGGTTCGCGGCCAGCCTCAGCTACTTAGTTAGGCCCTCTGCAACTTAGTGAGACCCTGTTTCAAAATAAAGAATAAAAAAATAGGGCTGGGGGTGTAGCTCAGAGGTAGAATGTCCCTGGGTTCAATCCCCAATACTGCAAAAAAATTAAAATAAATAAAATAAAAATAAAAGAATAAGTCAGGCATGATGGTGTATGCCTGTAATCCCAGTACTTGGGAGACTGAGACAGGAGGATCGCAGGTTCAAGGAGAATCTCAGCAAGTGAGATTCTCATCAACCTCATGAAATCGTTTCCAAATAATAAAATAGGGCTGGGGGTGTAACTCAGAGGTAGAATGCCCCTGGGTTCCATCCCCAGTACCACAAAAAAAAAAAAAAAGAAAGTGGACAAGTATTGACTGAAGAGAGTACCACAGTCACATCACCAGTTTATACCTTGGAACACAGTAATCTTAGCCTGGCAGCATAAGGTGAGAAGAGTCTGGGCTGACATGATCACATCCCTATCCTGTCTCCCCACTCCCAACAAAGTTGCCCCTCTTGAATAACCAACGCGTGGCCTGGGGCTCCATCACAGCCTGCAAAAGGCCAGGACTGGACAGTGGAGGGGTATCTTCCACTACCGGAGCTGCCGGGGGAGACATGCATCAGCTCACTACAAGTGATTCTCATGGCAGGCGGGTTCAAGGTCAGCGTGAATGCAGGTGGCTGCCCAGAGTTCCTGCAGGGTGCAGCCTGCACCAGACCTTGGTGCATGGTCTGGAGCGACTGCCAGGCCATGCAGGGAAGCTGGCGATCCTGTTATCCCTACAACCCAAGTGACAGTGAACCTGCAGGGAGGGCACTCCAGGAACTTGGTCTGTCTGTGATCAAGTTTCAGCCACTCAGCGCTCTAAAACAGCATCTTTATTCCCACTTCACAGATGATGAAATCAGGGCATGAACTGGAGTCAGGCTGGGCTTCTGACAAGTGGCTAGCCAGGGTCTGACTAGCCAGCCATCAGCTGGCTGGAGTGGGAAGCCAGGGCGTGGGGGGGCGGGGCTGGCTGCGGCTTTGGGGGGAGTGAGCTGGGCCATGTGGTAGCTGAGAGAATGGAGCACAAGGGATGGGACAGTCCATTCCTGCCACATAAGTGCCATTAGCCCTGCTTTATAGATGGGGAGATTAATATTCCTAACATAGCCAGATAGCAGATGGCACCACGGGAGCTGCCCTAAGTCACATGGGAAGGTGCTCCTGCCCAGGCTCAGAATGGGGGTGGAAGCAAGGGGGAGGGTACAGCATCCTGAGGTCTGTGTGGTCAGGGAGGTGGCAGCCAGGGTAGAGGTCAGAGCTGCAGGCAGCCAGCCCAGGCCCTCCACATCCAATGGCTTCAGAGTCCTGGCCCTCAATCACATGGCCTCGCTTCTAGTCCTAGCTTTCTTTTTGTGTGTGTGTGTGTGTATGTATGATGCTGGGGATTGAACCCAGGGGCATTCTACTTCCGAGCTACACCCCCCAGCCCTATTTTATTTTTTAATTTGAAACCAGATCTAAATTGCTGAGAGTCTAAGCTGCTGGGGCTGGCTTTGAACCTGCAACCCTCCTATCTCAGCTTCCCAAGTTCTGGGATTACAGATGTGTGCCACCATGTCCAGGAATAGTCCAACTTTCTTGATCTGCTAGTCTATTAGGGGACCTGCTGAAGAGTCAAGCCCTGCAGAGGCCAATGTGGTGGCACCAAGGTCACAGGGCCCTCCAGGATTCCTGACCCAGGGAGGGGTTGTTAGGGCTGGCTCCACCTGACCGTATGCTAGGAGCTTAGGGTCTGCAGGAGGGGGAGGATCTATACCTGGCTGGAGGCTGGGTCTATGGTCTTCCCTGCTGTCTGGGGCCCACCCTCCCAGACCTGGAGCAGCTCCTTCACATGCCCACTGCCCACCTGGTGCTGCCCAAGCCCAAGGCCGACCCAGTGGGTATAACTCTGCTGTGTGGACTCTCTGGGTGTAGCTCCTCCTTAGTTAGAAGAGCACACTGCCTGCTTGATTCTCAGGGGCTGGTGGGGCTCTCCAGCTCCCCACAGGGGCCCTCCCTGAAGCAGGCCAAAACCACTGGCTTTACGGAGGGAAGGGCATCTTTTGTGCAGACACCACGCTCCTGTGCAGCTCCCCTCCCCGGAGCTGTGATGACAGCAGTCCTTGCTGCAGTTCCAGGGAGCTGCATTTCCCTGTGCAGGGGTAGTGAGGACACTCTTGTGGGATGGAGAAAGAGCCATGGTCCCTAGGGGAAGGGGCAAGGGACGACTGGGGGTAGCCTGGGCGGGCAAGGGGCAGATGCCCTTATCTGGAGCCTATGTGCTACTTCCTGCTCAGCTCCTTGGCCCGGCAGGTGGCAGCCTCCACAGCACTCATGGTGGCCGCTCGCAGCCCACCTTGCTCCAAGGCATGGAGCCCGTAGATGGTGGTGCCAGCCGGCGTGAGCACATCCGTCCGCAGCTGGGCTGGGTGCTGCCCCTCCTGCTGCAGCATCTTGGCTGTGCCCTGGGGAGGACATTAGGGGTGGTGACTTGCGGGGGGCAGCTACATGTTTCCCCAACCTTGGTCTGGGCTTTGTGAGCCCAATGTCTCCCCACCCACTGCAGGTGGCCCAAGCCTGAACCTTTCCACCATTCCCCTGGGAGACCTTTGCTCACCAGCAGAGTCTGCGCAGCAATGCGGTGGGCTAGATGACTGGGCATGCCCATCTTGATGGCACCTTCGGCCAGGGCCTCAGAGAACATGCACACCTGTGACAGCAGCATGGGAGGCCGGCGTCAAAGCTGACATTCCCCTGGATGCTGCACCCAGCCTTGAGAAGGCTCAGAACCTTCCGGAAGAAGGCCCAGAGCATGGCCATGGACACCCAGGGCTGAGGCCACCTCAAAGGACCACCAAAGCATGCAGTTCTGAGGGAGAGCAGAGCACATAGGCAGCCTAGGGACCAGGCTGGAGGCCGCAGGGCTGGACTCTTGAGGGCAGAGGATGTCACTGGGACTTGGGAGGGCCTCTTTTTGCTGAGGGCTTACCTGCCAGAGTGTGGGCAAGACAATACTCACAAAGGCCACACCACTGCCACTGAGGCCAGTGTGGATGTCCACGTAGGCCTCAGGTACCTCCTCGCACTGCCCACAGGCCTCCAGCAGGTTCTGCAGGAGCTTGGCTTCATTGCTCCCAGCATGGCGACCCCGTGCCATCACCATGGCTCCCTCTTGGACTACACAGGGCAGGTTGGGTGAGACGCGAAGCACCCGTGTATTCGGAGGCAGCAACTGGACAGAGAGAGATCAGAATCAGGCAGCCTGTGGGATTGGGCCCTGCCAAGCAGACATGTTGCGGCCATCTACAGGCTCCAGTCTCCACGTCCCAGGCATGGCATCAGGAGCAAACCCGCCACCTAATCCAGGTGGGCCTCCTGTCTACCTCTGCAGGCTGCTAGGAGGCTGCCACCCAAGTCTGACCAGAAAAGCCTATGCCATGGTCAAGGCCTCACCCCCAAGTGCCACTCACCTCCTCCAGAGTGCTGAGGGAGACCCCAGCAGCCACAGACACCAAGACATGCTCAGCAGTGACCATAGGAGCCACCTCTGCCAGGACAGCTGGTAGGACTTGGGGTTTGGTGGCAAAGATGACAAGTGAGCACTTCTGCAGCACCTCTTGGTTGGAGTGGGTGGTCTGGCAACCCAGAGCCTGCACACCAGGACACGAGGACCAGGGGCTGTGTGAGGGGCATCCTCCCACACCACAGCCCTTTGTGCCACCTGCACATGTGCCACCCTGCATCCCATGAATCCCTGCAAGCCTCTTCCACTTAAGTGGACGCATCAGGCCCACTCTCGATGCCCAAGAATCACTCGACTGGCCCCATTCCGCCCAGACCTGCTGAGCCAGCACCTGCCATCCCAGTGGATACTCAAGGCCATCCCTGCCCATCCCCATGCACACAGGGAACGTACCTGCATCTGCTCTGCTTCTCCACAGCTTTGACTTTCCTCCTGGCCTCTGCCCTCCCCTTCCCCAGCCACCCAGAGGCTCGAACCTTCAGCTAAATGAGCTACATTTTCCTGACCCTGGTGAGCATCTCAGGAATAAGCCACCCTGGGCCCCGCTCACCTGGAAGTGGCAGAGATTCCTGTCCGTTGGAGCACTGGCCAGCACCTGCTTAGCTTCCACTTTGCCTGGAGGGATAGGCAAAAGCAGAGGACCAGTGAGGGGTGGGAAGAAATGGAACAGCCGACCTGGTCTGTCTCAGGCTCAGCCAAGCTTGGGCGACCCCCCACCCTGCTGGTCTGAGGCTCTGCAGGAACCCAGAGCTGGGGTGCTTGTCCACCCAGGCCTGGGCTATCAGATCCATTCAATTCTACTTGGCAGTCACTGGCACCTGCCTGATGCTAGATACTGGGGCCAGGAATCTGGTCCTGTGAGGGACATAGACCCCAGGGGCCCCAGCCTCCAGGGAAAGGATAGCTGCCTGAAGCATTTAGGTTTGTTGGCCGATGAGCAGAACCCCAGAGGGAGCACCAGGCCTTGAGCATGGGGCGGGGGAACTATGGTGGATATGAAAGCAGCTAACAGAGGGCCCAACAGGGCCTGAGCTTTCTCAGAAAGGGATGAGTGTGCTAGGACGAACTAGGGAAAGCTAAATGCCCATTTGGTCAAAATCATCTGCTTTTGTGGGGTACAGGAGTGGGGAAATTGAACTAGATTTCTGTAAGGTTGAACAGGAAGACCAAAGTGGTTTTACAGGTGCAGACTTGCAGTAACTACTTTCTGATTGATTGTGACCTCTCTGGACTTTGAAGTAATGGCGGAAGGCAGAGAGCCAAAGGTTACCAGCTCTCTCTACCTGTGATCTACCAGTAAAGGTTTCTAAGTACTATGCAGTGGTGTTAGGATAGCAGTAATATCCTGCTGTATACCAGCAGTCCTCGACTGGGATTTTTGTCCTTTCCTTGCCCCCACGCAGGAGATAGCTGACAGAATCTGGAGACAACAGCTGTCACAACTCTGAGGTGCTACTGGCATCTAGTGAAGAGAGGCTGGGGATGCTGTCCACCACTGGAGGTGGAGCTGGCACACAAATAGAAAAAAGAACCAGAGGCTCAGAAAGGACCACCTGACAAAGGCCATGAAGCCAAAAAGTTGACCATGGATGCCGGCACTACACCAATACTGTCCAAGAGAAATATGGCTTGAGTCACATATGGAAGTATAATTGAAGAGGGTACTTCTTACTTTAAGAAGGTAGGATGTTTCAAAACAAACAAACAAACAAACAAACAAATATATATATATAAAGGGCTGGGGGTGGAGCTCGGAGGTAAAATTCCTCTGGGTTCAATCCCCAGTACCACACACACACAAAAGGGAAGTAACTGTTGAAGTTAATTATAATTTTCTTTACATCCAATGTATACAAAGCAGTATATGTTCAATATGTAATCAATATTTAAAAAAAAAACTAAGACCTGTTACCTTTTTTGGTCTAAACCTTACAAATCCGAGATGGAGATGTCCTTTATTCTACACACAACGCACGTCTGTTTGGACCAGCCCATTTCACACGTGGCTCGTGGTAACGGTCCGGCAAAAGCTCCGGCCGCTCCACGCAGGGAGCGAAGTCCCTAGGCGAGGGACCCACCCACTCCTGTAGGAAAGGCCGCTCACCCAGCTCTGGTGGCATGGAGGCCATGGAGGCCTGGGACCCTGCTGCCCCACCCCGCCCAAGGCACTGTGATTCATCCTGCCAGGTGCGCCCCTCCCGCCATGCCAGGTGGGCTCCTCCTACAGGGGAGCCCCCCAACCAGGCCTGGCCACCCCACCTGCTCGGATGAGGCCCCGCGCGATGGCCTCGGCCATGCGGCCCGCGCCCACGAAACCCACGCGTCGCGGGCCGAGCACCGCTTCCGCCGCCATCGCGCTCCCGGGTCACTGCCCGCGGCGCCGAGACAGTGAGCCCCGCCCCCTGCTGCTCATTGGACAGAGGAGCTGCGCGGCTCCTCACCACCCATTGGCTAGGATAGGTGGGTGGGCGGGCTTGACAACGGGGAGTGCCGGGGGCGGGGCGCGAAAGCCCTTGGGTCTGTGCGGCTTGCACTGGGGACTCGCCCCAGAGGGCCCGCTTGTGTATATCAGACCTTGGTTTCTCCGAGGGGAAAGGTTGTGAAAGATGGAGAGCTAATCCCAAACTTGCCGTCTGTTTCATCCTGGGAAACCTGAGGCTGGGGTCACCCCAAAAGCAGAGCAGGGGAATTCCCACAGGGAGTGCCTCAAACCTACCAAGATGGGACTAGTTGGGTTTCCAAAGAAACGCTAAACCGGGGCGCGGTGGCCCACGCCTGTAATCCCAGTACAATACAGGCTGAGACAGGAGGCTGTCAGGGTCAAGGCCAGCTGGCCTTAGCAATTTAGCAAGACCCTCAATAACTTACTGTTGTTAAAAAAAAAAAAAAGAAAGAAGGGGGGTGCTGGGAGTGTAGCTGGGAGGTAGAAGGCCTCTAGGTTCAATCCCTAGTACCAAAAATAAGTTAAATAAATAAAATAGGGTTGGAGTGTAGCTCAGAGTCAGAACACCTCTGGGTTCAATCCTCAGTAACGCACACACACAAGAAATTTTGAATGTTCCCCAAAGGCCCAGTTATTAAAGACTTGATTCCCATCTTGGCGCTATTAGGAGGTGATGGAACCTTTAAGGGAAAGGGCCCAGTGGGAGGTCTTCCCATCATTGATGACTTGACCTTGAAGGGGATAGTGGGACCGTAGCTGCTCCCTTTTTCTCTGGGTGGGTGAATGGATTCGTTTACCTGTAAGTTCCCACCTTGATATACTGCTTCCCCCAACCAGAGGCCTAAAAGCAATGGGTCTGCCCACCATAGACAAATCTCTGAAACTATGAGCCAAAATAAACACTTTTTTTTTTCTTCTGTGCAGTACCGGGGATTGACCCCAGTGATACTCTACCATTAAGCTACGGTCCCCAGCCTTATTTATTTGGTACTGGGGATTGAACCCAGAGGCATTCTACCTCCAAGCTACACCCCCAGCCCGATTTTTTTTTTTTAATTTGGAAACAGGGTCTCACTAAGTTGCTGAGGGCCTTGCTAAGTTTCCAAAGCTCACTTCAAACCCACGATCCTCCTGTCTCAGCTTCCCAAAGTACTGGAATTACAATATCTCAGGTATTTGTTAGTGACAGAAAGCTGACCAGCACAGGAAACTTACCAAATGAGCTGTAGCATCCTCACTATACACAGTGAAAGGTGTTCTACCAAGGTATATCCATGGCAAGGGAGATGGTTATGGCATTTATTTATTTATTTATTTATTTATTTTGCAGTACCGGGGATTGAACCCAGGGGCATTTTACCTCCGAGCTACACCCCCAGCCCTATTTTTTACTCTTTATTTCAAAACAGGGTCTCACTAAGTTGCGGAGGGCCTAAGTAGCTGAGGCTGGCTGCAAACCCAGATCCTCCGGTCTCAGCCTCCCAAGTACTGGGATTACAAGTGTGCACCACCACACCCGGCAGGTTATGGCATTTATATGAGAGTTTATGGAATTTGGTACAGGCCCAAGGCTAATTTCCTTCAGTGGCTTGGCAACAACCTAGGTACCTTTTTCAGGGCTTGGGAATGTTCAGGGGCTTCAGACGCCAGGAAACACCTTAAGCTGCCTGGTCACAGAGTGGTCAAGCCACTCTGATTTTCAGTCAGAGCACAGAAAGAAAGATAGAGGTGGGTGTGGAGGACCCTGCACCATCTCTTCCCCCTGATTCCAGATGTTGGTGGACACCTGCTGGGTGTCCCTTGCTATGAAGATGCAGAGCTTGCACACTACTTGGCAACTGCTGAGCAACTGAGCCTCTGCCCATGTCCTAACGGAAGGGGAGGGCAGGCCAGCAGGTTCCAGGGGGAAGCAGGTGCCAGCTCAGGCCAATTCCTCAGCACCCTACTCCCCCCCCCCCCGTTGTTGAACTCTGGCCAGAGGCCTGAGCTTGCAGGAAGGCTGGGGGTGGGGGCTGCAGAGATATGACCCAGAGGGAAAAATGGAGGGGATGTTACAGAAGGGGCTGGCTGGCTGTGTTAGAGTGAAGGGCAGAGGCTGTGGACTATACAGTGAGGAGCCCAGGGTACGGAAAGGAGGTGCCAGGCCCTAAGATGTGGGCATGGACCACATGGAGTAGTGGAGGTGGTGGAAAGCAGTGTGACATATTTCTGGAAGCTGAGGCAGAATGTGCTGAAAGGTTGACTTGGACTGAGGAATGAGAACTAACACTCCAGGGTTTCAGCTCGAGCACCCAGGGAGAGGATGATGGGAGGGATGGGTTTGATTTTCTAGGGGAAGGAACAGGTGGAGGCAGGCTCAGGGAGACCCTTTTGGCCACATGCAGTGCTTGCTTTTAGCTGTGGGACTGGAGGAGGTCATAAGCTGACTACCTAGGGAATTGGGGTCTCAGCGCTTTGCATGGGTGTCAACTGTCACTTCTGCACATTGAGAACTATGGCCACTGCCCCCAGGGACAGTGGTGGCTCAGTTCCAAAGCTGGGGAGGTGAGAGGGGTCATAACCTCCAGCCCCATGCCGTCATAGACAAGGACAAAACCCAGTTGTCCTGGGTGAATCAAACCTAAGTAGAAGGCCACAGCCAATGATCCAGAGCCACAGTGGGTAGACAAGGCAAGGGGCCCAATGCCACCTGCCCCTGGCTGTGGGCACCTCAGCTCCCCAGGCCCCCACGCCTGGCTCCACACCCCCACACCACACTACTTGATGGGGGAGCCTGTCACTCAGCCTCTCTGACGTGGCTGACTCCCCACTGGGAATGGAAAAGCAAGGATGCCCACCCTTTTGGTGGCTGGAGCGGACCTGCCACAAGGCCAGGCCAGGGCCCCACCAAGCTGCCCAGAGGGAGAGGGAGACGAGAAGCCAGGCCTGGCCCAGTTCTCCTGGGGTCCCCGAAAGTCTGGGCCACCGCATCATAAGTCTCCCCTCAGATCTGTTCTCGTGCCCCCAGACAGCCCACTGAGACTATCAGAATCCAGACCCAGTCTGTTTCCCTGAGGTCCTCAGGCCTCAGATAGGGAGGCCCAAGTGAGCTCTGTCCACCCAGACGAGAGCAAGGCCACCTGTGCCAGGGCTGGGCTTGGCCAGGGTCCAGCTGGGACTGCTGAAGAGGTGCCCTGCCCCACACCTCTGCCTGCTGACAGTCCACACCTGACCTGTGCTGCCTGCTGCTTCCTGCCACCCTTGTCTCCAGCCTGTGTGTCTCTACCCAGGGGACCCGTGGGCCCCAGGAGTGGCCAGGCTTGGGAAGCAGTGCTGGGTGTGGGGGACAGCTGGGCACAGAGCTGCCAAGGCCAGACCTGTGAAAATGCATTTTATTGGCTCCCAGCTGTGGGGCAGCAGGCCCAAAGTGGCTGTACTAAGGCCAGGGCGGTGGGGAAGCCAGGTGCTCGGCCAGCCCTGCCTTGGTTTCCCTGAGGACGGACACAAATGGGGCCCCCTGGCAGAGGGGGTGGAACATGGTCCAGGTTGCTGGGCAGCATCCTTGGCTCCTGACGAGGTCTAAGGGTAGTGGTCGCTGGGCTCTGCCAGCTGAGCTGCTCCCACCACTCGGCTTCACTTCCGGGCCTGCTCATAGTTGTCCATGAACCAAGCACAGGTCTCCTTCACAGCTGTGGACAGACAGGTGAGGGCCGGGGGTATGCAATGACCCCCATAAGGAGGTGTGGAAGGTGGAGACCCCAGGGACACAGGGAAGTCATCCCCTCTGAGCTGCCCTGCCTCCCAGGTGGTACCGGGCTCTGACTTGTCTGGTAACCAAGTCTGCAGGGTACCCCATCCTCACCCCACAGGAGGGAAGCTCAAGCCACAGCAAGGGACACAAGGGAGGGGCACTGGGGTTCCACAGCCAAGCAGGGGCTGGGGCAGGCAGGAGGCCTGCAGGGGTGTGGGTTCCCGAGGGGAGGGACATGGGACAGGGAGGGGCTCACCCTGCTTGAAGGGTGTGAACCGGAAGTCGGGCAGATAGGCCCGAAGCTTGCTGTTGCTGGCGGTCTTCTTAAACTGCCCGTCAGACTTGGTGGTATCAAACTGAGAGCTTTGGTCAAGGCCATAGCAGAAGGAACAACCCCACCACCACTACCCTGCCTTGAACCTCTGTCTCTGGGGAGAACCTGGCAGGGACTGCGGACCCCTCTCCTGCTGTTCCCGGGGTGTACCACCAGGGGACAAACTGGCGTTAGGCTCCACTGTCCCACATGGGTAGGCCACGGTGTCCCTCCACAGTGCCCACCGACAGCTCCACCTCCGGAGCTTAAGGATACGGTGATCTCCCCATGGAAGCCCATGGCCTCTACCACAGCCTCAGCTGCCTCCTGGATAGAGACCTCATCCTCCTCGCCCACTGTGGGAGCCACAGGCCAGTGGCCAGTCAGACTTCCTGCACAGCCCCCACAGGTATACTCCTGCTCCCATCCCACCTGCCAGCCCTCCACGGGAGACACAGGTCTTGCCCGGCTGTGGGGAACAGGGCCTGCAGGGTGCCCACCTGAGAGGATGATGGGTTCCACCTCGCTGTACTCCCGCAGGACCCAGATGAAGAGTCGGGCCAGGTCCTGGAGGTCAGACAGGCAGGTCAGAGCCCACAGTAATGGTCAAACGCCCCTGCCAGCGAGGCCACACTGCTCAGTGGGGCACAGCCAGGGCTCACCACCCCCAGCAGGTTCCCCTAGCAGGCAGCCCTTTCTTCTGCTGAGCTCAGAGCTGCACCCAGGGACTCCCAGGGGACAGGCACCCACGGGGACCGGGCAAGGACCAGACACTGCTCCCCCACCTGCTTCCCAGGCTCCCTTGTGCCACGGCTCCTCCCCAGCCCTCTGGGGGAGGGCCACGTTCCCTCCTATACACACCAGCGAGTAGATGAACTGCCTCCGCGGCTTCCCAGTACCCCACACGGTCAGGGCTGAGCCACTGCCTGCAGTCGGGAGGAGGGCAGGTGTCAGAGCGCTTCAGCCCCCCAGCTTCAGGCGGGTAGGCTAGGCTGGGTGTGTGCTGGGCATCCACACTCACTCTTGGCCAGGTGCACCTTGTGGATGAGGCCGGGCAGCACGTGGCCGTCCTCGATGCTGAAGTTGTCATGGGGTCCAAAGACATTGGTGGGGATGACCGCCGTAAAGGTACAGCCATGCTGCTGGAAATAGGCCCTGCAGAGGCCCAGCATCTCATTCCAGGACACAGACACCACCCTGCCGCCCAGCGCTAGCCTCTTACAGATGTAAAAAATGAGGCAAGGTACAAGAAGGCAACCCACCACGCCGGCCCCACCCACCGGTGGTCGCTTGAGCCCTCTTCCCCCTCTCCCAGCTAGGCCTGGGCAAGACAGCGGAAGAGGACCTGTTCTGCACGTCAATCATCCTCTTGGCGTAGGAGTACCCAAAATTGCTGCTGTGGGGCGGCCCGTTGTGGATCTGGGGGAGCAGGAGATACACTGAGGCCCCTACTTCCCAACCCCGCCCACAGGACAGGCCCCACTTCCAGAAGGCCCCGCCCCCTCACCATGGTCTCATCAATAGGATAGGTGGTCTTGTCTGGGAAGATACAGGTGGACAGGCAGGAGACCACCTTGCTGGCGCCCACCTCAAAGGCAGAATGCAGGACGTTGTCATTGATGTGCACATTCCTCCTCTACAGGGTGGAGTGGGACAGATTAGGCCACTGCGTGGACAGGAACCCAGTCTTTACCTGCTCCTCCAGGGACACAGGTGTGGACTACCCCCGTCCCTCAGGGCAGTACCTGCGCTCTTTATCCTAACTGCTCCTGGGACAAGATGAAGTCTCCCAGCACTGACCCTCCAGAAGCCACTGCCCCGCTACACTCATCGAGGGTCCAGCCCTGCCTATAGAGGACAGGGGTCCCTCTACCGACCCATCCCAGAGGAGCTCATGCCCAGCTCTTCCCTGTGCCTGCCCTGCCCCTCCCCAGGCCCCAGTTCCCTTCCCTCAATTGACAGGAGATGACCAGGGGTTTGGATTGGTTTTGGGACAAGACAGGCAATCTGCTAGTGAGGGTGAGACAGACAAAGAGGGCCCTGGGTGACAGGGTCCCTGGGCAGAATCTGGTGGGACCCCAGTGTTGGGACAGGCCAGCCAGGCCACCCCTGAGGGAAGAGTCAGCAGGGGCAGGGTCTTTATGTTATGACCCCCCCCTCCCAGAGCCCACGCCACAGACATGTCTCCACCCCAAAGAGCACAATAGGCCTGGCTCAGGGAAGCTGAACCAGCACTGTCCTGGGAGTCCCAGGCTTTGGCAGTCCAGAGAGCCCAGGAGCCAGGCGCCAGCCCCAAGCCACGTGGCAAATGCTGGCTTCTTGTAGATTCCTGAAGGTCAGCTCCACAGCTGTGTGTGTGTGTGTGTGTGTGTGTGTGTGTGACTAGGGATTGAACACAGGGACATTCTACCTCTGAGCTACAGCCACAGCCCTATTTTATTTATTTATTTTGTTTGTTTCTTTGAAACAGCATCTCACTAAGTTGCGGAGGGCCTAAGTTGCTGAGACTGGTCACGAACCTGTGATCCTCCTGTCTCAGCCTCCCAAGTACTGGGATTACAGGCATGCATCACCATGCCTGGCTTTCACAGCTTTTCTACTGGGATAAATGCCCCCTGACCCACCTGCATTCCCCTCTGCCCCCAACACCAAGAGGGTCACTGGGGGTTCCCAGGGGCTGCCCCCACCAGGCTGTGACAAGCCCCAATCCTGAGGGACTTCCTGGGGCGCGAAGATGAACCCATGAGAGTGGGGAGCCTGCAAGGAAGTTCCCAGACCCTGGGCTTCTGGCTCCTAGAGCTTACCCCAACTTACCCAGAAGTCCAAATTGTATTTGATATTCCGGAAGAGGCCCCCCACCATTGCAGCAAGATGGATGACGTGTGTGGGCTGGATCTTCTGAAACAGGGCTTTCGTCTGTGCTGCATCCCTAGAGGAAGCCAGGCTGTCAGGGGTCCCATGGAGGCCTGAGGAGCTAGCACCCCAGGGTTGGGACACTTGGGGCAGGAGCTGGATGGGGCCACTGCAGGAGGGGCAGCCAAAAGGACAAGTGGCCAAGTTCAGTGCCTAGCAGGTATACGGTCATGGGCTTCCAGGAGGATGTTTGCCCAGAGCACAGCCAGCAGACCCAGGCCAGCCAGCTACGTGGCAGGGAGGGCCCAGACTCCCGGCTCTGCCAGGCTCAGGAGCTCTCCAGTTTGGAGAGGCCATGGGGAAGAGGGTATGATCTGGGGATGGTCTCAACTCACGTGAGATCAGCATCTTTGGAGGAGACAAACACCCACTCCTCTCCAGGCAGGCGGGCCCCATCTTCCACCACCTTCTGTATGGCTCTGCCCACCAGTCCAGAGCCCCCTGTCACTAGGATGCGCATGGACCCCTGGGGCTCACCCATGCTGGCAGCACCTGGAGGGCCAAATGGTGTGAGGCTGAGGCTCTCCTGTGCCATCCTTCTGTGACCCATTTCCCTGGAGCAACAGGCACAGGAGCAGACTCCAGGAGAGGACACGGGCCACCAGCAGACAGACTCGGCTAGACTGTGACACCACCTTCCAGCCCTGTTCCCCAGAAAGGCCTCTGCCCAGGGCTCCACAGAGGTCTGGAGGCTACCATCAAACTAGAGCTCAGAGCCGGGCGTGGTGGCGCACCCTTGTAATCCCAGTACTTGGGAGGCTGAGACAGGAGAAGCGCAGGTTGGTGGCCAGCCTCAGCTACTTAGTGAGGCCCTCCACAACTTAGTGAGACCATGTTTCAAAATAAAGAATGAAAAATAGGGCTGGGGGTGTAGCTCGGACGTAGAATGCCCCTGGATTCAATCTCCAGTACCACAAAAAAAAAAAAAACCCAAAAAAACAAAACTAGAGCTCAGTCCACCACCCTGCTTGGCCCAGAAAGGGTGTATTCTACCGGCTCCCACTGACCAGAGGGATGGCAGATGACCTACGGGCAGGGGACTTCCTGGGTCTGCTGAGGGAGATCTTGGGGGGCTGCTCTCAACCAAAGCCCACAAACTACAGACCAGCAAAAGGCGGCATCCACGTTTGCAGCCCCGCACCTGGCTGATCCCCAAGACCCCTCGCCAGGCTGATTCCTCCAGGGCAGCTCGACCGCTGGTCCGACTCAGGGCACTGTCACCCTCGACACCCATCCTGGGAGCCGGAAATCTACTCGGGCTCGTGCAGGATGGCTCTGTCCTCGCCGAAGGGCCCCACTGCCTTCCAGACGGGAGGGGACCCTGTCCCGACATGCCGCGGTCCCTGACCCCGCGGGCTCGACTCGGCCCTCCCAGGGCTCCCCGGCTCGCCACTCTCCCCCCGGTCCCTCACCGTCCCGCGCGGTCTCACCTGCGCCCGGCCTCACCTGCGGCGCCGCTGCCAGGCCGCGCGGCACTCTGGGAGCTGGAGTCCGGCTGCGCCGGCGCGCGCGGGCTTCCGGAGACGTGTCGCCGCGCGGCCGCCTGGGAGGCCGAGTCCCCGGACCCTTGGCCACCTCGCCGCTGCCGGGCGCTGCGCGGAGGCGGCCTGGACCCGCGCCGGCCTTGCCGGGGCGGATCGAGGCGGCTGAGCACACGCACCGCGCCAGGGCCGCTGTCTCAGCGCGCGTCCCCTCCCCTGCCCCACGCGGCCACGCCCCGGAGCCCCCAGGTCGGTCGTAGGTGCCTCCTGCTGGCCGTCGCGCTGCGCGGACGACACCCTACGGCCAGGAGAGCGCACCCTTCGGTGCATTTCCGAGTGTCCCTTCTGCCCAGCTGTGGTTGACCGTGCATCTCCTCCACAGCCAGGCCAGCATCCCTTGCTTGGCCACAGCGTGGTCTTATCTGGGCCATGCCCCTAACATTCCTAGTCTCCCAGCAGGAGTTCACAGAAAGCGCCCATCCTTCTATCCAAATACAAGAGTTTTTTTGCTTTTGGGGTTTTTGTTTGTTTTGTTTTGTTTGCAGCACACACCCAGCCTTTTTTATCTTTTGTGAGGGGGGGTTACTGGGGATTGAGCCCAGGGGTTCACACCTGGCTAAATTGAGCTTCTTTAACGGATAAAAATACAGTGAACTGAAACTAAAAATTTAAGACATGGGCTTAAGAGCAGACTAAGACAATTCAGAAGAAAGTATTAATGAACTGGAAGACAGGTTAGTAGAAAATATGTAAACTTACAAAGAGAAAAAAGAGAATGGATAGAGAAAAAAGTACAAGATACATAGGGTAGAAGATCACAAATAGAGCCGGGCGTGGTGGTGCACATTTGTAATCCCAGTACTTGGGAGGCTAAGACAGGAAGATTGCAGGTTCGCAGCCAGCCTCAGCTACTTAGTGAGGTCCTCTGCAACTTAGTGAGACCCTGTTTCAAAATGAAAAATAAAGCCAGGCGTGGTGGCGCATGCTTGTAATCCCAGTACTTGGAAGGCGGAGACCAGAGGATCTGGGTTCCCAGCCAGCCTCAGCTACTTAGTGAAGCCCTCCACAACTTCGTGAGACCCTGTTTCAAAATAAAAAGCCAGGCGTGGTGGCGCACCCTTGTAATCCCAGTACTTGGGAGGCGGAGACTGGAGGATCCAGGTTTGTGGCCAGCCTCAGCTACTTAGTGAGGCCCCTCCACAACTTCGTGAGACCCGGTTTCAAAATAAAGGATAAAAAATAGGGCTGGGGGCATAGCTTGGAGGTAGAATGCCCTTGGGTTCAATCCCCGGTACCACACAAAAAAATAAATAAATAAATAAAGTATAAAAAATAGGGCCGGAGGTGTAGCTCGGAGGTAGAACGCCCCTGGGTTTAATCTCCAGTACTGCAAAAAAGAAAAAAATAAATAAGAATAAAACTTTCTTCCCTGCTTGACCAGTGCTTGGTTTCATTTACTGGCCCTATATTCCAGGGGGAAAAAGGACCCAGCTTGGGTCCCCACTGCTGTGGGGCTCTGGTGGGAGTGCTGGATGGCCGTGGTGGAGAGCAGGTGGCAGAGCAAATGGCTTCATGAGTCAGGAAGCAAAAGGGAGAGAGGAAGGAACCAGGGTCCACATTCCCTTCCAGGGCACGCCCCCACTGACCTACCTCTTGTTAGGCCCCACCTCCCAGTAGTGCCACCCTGGAGACCAAGACTTTTTTTTTTGTGTGTGTGTGGTACTGGGGATCGAACCCAGGGGCGTTCTACCTCCGAGCTACACCCCCGGCCCTATTTTTTATACTTTTTTTTGAAACCGGGTCTCATGAAGTTGCAGAGGGCCTCACTAAGTAGCTGAGGCTGGCCGCGAACCCGGATCCTCCAGTCAAAGCCTCAGCCTTTGGAGAATGATGCCCCTATTCAAACCCCAGCACTGAGCAGAGGGGAGAAGTGGCCTCCACTGCAGGGCCTCACGGTGAGCAGGTGTCAGATCCAGAATCCTGAAGCTTTGACACCTGTCAGGCGGCCAGCAGAGGCTTCCTGGAGAGAGTGCCAGCTGCCATGACATTGATTCATGCGTGGCTGTTGGCCAGGTGGAAGAGGAGGAAGGACACAGCATGTGTCACTACCTGGAGCCAACAGGGAGCAAGATGCTCATAGAACTGTTGTGACCCAGCTTGGCAAGACAGGCTGGGAAAGTGGCAGCCATGAGCCATGATGCCAGAGCACATGGGGCCTGGAACTCTGTGCATGTCTGCTGTCCATAGGGAGTCGTGTGTGGGTTTTTTTTTTTTTTTTTGTGGTACTGAGGATTCAACTCCGGGGCATTCTACCTCTGAGCTACAACCCCAGCCCTATTTTTTACTCTTTTTGTGTGTGTGTGTGTGGTACTGGGGATTGAACTCAGGGGCATTCTACCTCCGAGCTACACCCCCGGCCCTATTTTTTATCCTTTATTTTGAAACTGGGTCTCACGAAGTTGCGGAGGGCCTCACTAAGTAGCTGAGGTTGGCCGCAAACCCAGATCCTCTGGTCTCAGCCTCCCAAGTACTGAGATTACAAGCGTGC